>BSBM01000402.1:14940000-15242500 GCA_027924585.1 Larix kaempferi
TTGTGACTAATGCGTCATGAATGGCCAGCATTAGCTTGCACCAGCCCTCTACTATTAGTGGATATTAAAGATGTACTTTGTACATTAATAGTATAACATGGAGTATAATATCCTTTATTTATTGGAGAAATCTCATTAATAAAATAATTTAAATTTGATATGGTTGGAAGTTGTTTTTAGAAATTTGAAGTTAATATTCTTAAAATCTATAGAAATATAAAAAAAGTATGTCAATGGCATTATCTAAAATTTTATTATAAATAAAGAAATTGAAACTATTTTGAATTAAGGATATCCTATCTTATATAACTTCTTTAAAATCATTATAGAGAGAGTAGTAGCTAGGTGTTTACAATTCACTATGGGGAAATGTTGTCACGTTTGTCAATTTTTTCTTGATGTGTAAAAAAATTAAGAAAAAAAAAATTACACCTCTAGAATTTGGATACCTTTGGGTGCTTAATAGATTGGGATTTAAGATGAATCTATGTTGATTGTAAAATAACTCTACTCCTTTTAAATCATTTCATATATATTATTTCTAACATAAATTTATTTGATGAATGACATAAAAAACATTGTTAACTTTTTCTTGATGTGTAAAAAAATTAAGAAAAAAAAAATTACACCTCTAGAATTTGAATACCTCTGGGTGCTTAATAAATTGGGATTTAAGATAAATTTATGTTGATTGTAAAATAACTCTACTCCTTTTAAATCATTTCATATATATTATTTCTAACATAAATTTATTTGATGAATGTATAAAAAACATTGTTAACAACACAATAATGGAAAAATAATGAAAACCAAATTGCATATTATATATATATATATAAGAAAATCAATAAAAATAAGTTATATATATATATATATAATGAAAGAGAATCATTAAAAGCCAAGTTATATTTTATATATATATGAAAGAGAATAAATGAGAGCAAAGTTGCATTTTATATTTATATATGAAAGAGAATCAATGAAAGCCAAATTGCACTATATTATTTTATATATCTATATCACTAGTACAAAAGAAAATCAATAAGAATCAAGTTGCATTTTACATATATGAAAGAGAATCAATGAGAGCCAAGTTGCATTTAATGTATATGAAAGAGAATCAATGAGAGCCAAATTGCATTATATTATCAATAAGAATCAAGTTGCATCTTACATATAAAGAGAATGAATGAGAGCCAAGTTGCATTTTATGTATATGAAAGAGAATATATGAAAGAGAATGAATGAGAGCCAAGTTGCATTTTATGTATATGAAAGAGAATCAATGAGAGCCAAATTGCATTATATTATTTTATATATCTATATCACTAGTATAAAAGAAAATCAATGAGAATCAAGTTGCATTTTATATATATGTTCAGGGCTATGAGAACCAAGTTGCATTATATATATATGTTCAGGGCTAGTGGGAAAGGGATTGTTTGCTCCAAGATAATGAAAACAAAAAGACACGCATAATTCATGAGCAAGTTACTGATGGGAAATCCATAAAAGTTTCACTTCACCATACCATTGGCATTATCTTATTCAACAAAACATATGGCAGACTGAACGTTGACAGAAGGATAGATCCTAGTTACCTATACAACTGGGAATCCATTGTTGTCAGCCCAGGAAAACAAAGATAAGATTAATACAGCAAGATCATTTTCAATACCCAGTTAACATATGGATTGAAACCGCTAAATTGCTAATGGTACGATAATACATCAACCAGTCATATCCGGTCTCATCTAATCCCCTTTGTTAGGCTGCTGCAACTGTCCCGGCTTGGACGTTCTGATTAGTAGCGGAAATCGGGCAGTAATTAACGGCAGCGGATGATTCCTTCATCTTCCTCACATCTGCGCAGCATTTTTCCTTCAGCTCGTCTATCACAATCTGCTCGTTGCGGCATTCTGCGCTGCAGAACGCAGCGTCGCCCCTGGAAAAAAATATTGAAGGAAACACAAAATATCAATGGTATTGAGCCGATCTAAACAGAGTGGTCGGTTATTTAGATGTAAAGGGGCAGAGCAAAGGGTACCTGTACATGTAAATATCTCTACCGGGGCCTAGCCGGCGTTTGCACAGAAAGCACGCTTGGAGAAAGTGCGCAGCCTCAGGAAATACATGAACATGGCTCGTCACCGCCGCTGCTTTACGAGAGGCGCCGCCGCCGCCGTCTTCTTGCGGCTGCTTGTATTTCTCACTGTGATCCACGAGCACGGCCGTGCTGCTGATTCGTCTCATCGGAGCGGCGGCGCCGGGACGAGGGCGAGGGAACTTCCCCGGATAATTCATGATTTCTTCGCTCAAAATCTCGGCAGATCTAATTCCAACTCCAGATCTAGAGAAACCGCCACTAAATTATCGTCAAAATCAAGCCAACTGCTTCAAACTCTTTGTTATTTTTCACGAGTTTCTCCATTCTTCATGAGACTCTCCACACACTGCAAATGCTCCCCCGCAACACCCGGAGCATAGAGAACACAGCATACACAGCCTGCCTGATCAGAAGAGGGGAAATCTTCAAAACCTGTCCAATTTATGGAGTTAATAAAGGCAAATGGGGTATAGACTCTAGAGGATAAGCCCCTATTTACTTTCTCATTAATTTAATTAACGTACCCTGCTGTACATTCCAGCTTACAATTCCTGGGGCTGCAACTTGCTTCATCGCTTCCTGTCTCTGCCATTAAAATTATATGTACGGCCTCGAGAGGTCCAATTCCGCCAGTTGCCGTTCGTTGGCCGATTCATACTGCTGCCGTTTCGGTGACGTCATCTTTACTGGGTTAGGAATCTTGGACGGAGCGTCCCTAGAAGGGACAGCGTATTTGAGAAGGTTGAAGCTTTCAACGTAGGCCAGAATTATTGAGGGCTCAGGGGACCAGATGTCACGGGTTCGAATCTTATAGGTAATGAGTGGACCACGAATCGCGACTCTAACGAACAAAATCTTTGGTACCATCAAGTTCATTATAAAATTCATTTTTATGTATTAAATACGATCGGAATCTAACTTTACATATGTTGCTTTGTCTTTATTTTTACCGAAACTTTGGAATGATACTTAGGGACAAGTTGCAAACATGTGCACGTTGTGACAATTTAATTGGACTGTCACATGGGATAGGTGGGCACTAGGCAACTTGAGGGTTGATTATGAATGCGAGGGTGACACTCATTACGAAAGGGAGGGGATGGAGAATAGGCAGGGAAGATCTCAAATGCCCATGGTAGTCACAAAAATATAGATCTTTATAGACTTCTTGGTGGTGATAAATTGAATAAATAGTTTATGTCCCCTTGAAAATCTATATATATAGTAATCTTTTACAATTTAGTTGTAATAAAAATATTAAGAAGCAGTGAATCTATTTTTGCATTAAAAATAATAATTTCATTATTAAGAAGCAGTGAATCTATTTTTGCATTAAAAATAATAATTTCATTATTCTAAAATTATAATTTTATAAACATTATTGAATCATATTCAAAATGATAGAAAAAAAAATAAAAAATCACCACCTTTCAATTTTGTAAAATAACAATATATCGTCAATAATAATTGAAATGTTTTAACCAAATTCATTTAATTTACTATTTTACCATAACATATATCCATAAAAAAAAGCTTTTCACTCTTATAAATAAAAAACTATAATTTTTTAAAGTTTTTGAATCTTATAAATAAAAAACTATGACTTTTAAAATTAAGATGTACAAATATTTTAGAAAGTAATAGTAAACAACTCTAAAAGCAAACATTTTAATAATAGCAACTCAAAGATAAAGGTAAAGGCGGGGACGAAATGCAGATATAAATCAATCCTTTTTTATTTAAAAAGACTAAAATCTATTATTAGGTTAACAAAATTTCATATATATATATATATATAAAACAAGGGAGTTGCTAAGGTACTCTCTACATGTAGTTATTGATTTAATGTAATGATTAGATTTTAAAAACAATATCATTATTTTTAATTTATTTATTCAATAATTTTTATACCCTGTACCGCCTCACACGACAATGCCATGCAAAGCTACAAGCTACATGTTCTTTGAGTTCGAGGAAAGGAAGATGCAATGCATATGGAGGTAGCGCATAATTTTAGCATTTTTTGTTATCACTAATTTGTGTTAATAGATAATACTTTTTTTTGCCAAATCTGACAGTCTTATGGGATCGAACCTGGATGGAGACGGCCACAGCCGACCACCCCAACCACCCGGCCATAACGGCGGCCCCAAAGTTAATAGATAATACTTATCTAGCCATATTTTAAGTTTTAAGATATCATTTAATAAAATGTTGCATTTACCATATAAGTAAATATTCATTGGATACAATCTACTAATTTATTTATTTCAAGATTATGATATTTAAAGTTATTGTAACTATATTTTCAATTTAAAAATGGTTTATAGGTTTGCATAGCCTTTGTGAATTGGTCTCAAGCATGCACTTAAATCAATGCAAAGGTCATTGATAATTGGAAATAAATTATATATAAAGATATATTATTTGTATTTTTTTAAAATTAATATATATGTGTGAGATTCCACTTTAATAATATTACAAAATTGAATTTTAATATATGATTAAAATGAAATGTCTAAACTAAAGACGTTTTTTTCCCAAGGAAAAAATTGTAGCTTTATTATTAAAAATAAAATTATAAAGTGTAAATATATGCAATAAGAAGCATATATTGCTGTTTAGACAGGCCAAAAACCTGCAATCCAAAAAATAAAGTCTGAAACAAGAGGATGTGAAACTACATACATACAAGTGTGTTGTATACATATATCGAAAAAGACTTTAAAATTGAGCTTTCATATATTCGGCAGAACACTTGCATGATCAAAATCAGCTCGGTTGCCTCTCCAGGAGCCCAGGTCGCTCGTGAAATGGCATGTGATAGTATTCAACATGTTCAATTTTGGACTAAACATTATGTGATATGCCACTGTCCTACAACCAGTTGTAGACATACCTTGGGAAAAGTGATCAACAATCTAGTTGCATTCCCTATAAACATGTTGACAAGAGAAAGAGTCAAAACTTCTTTTAATGAGTAGGAATCTTTTTTTTGGTTTTACAGAAATGGTTAAAGAGCTTTTGATTATAAAAAAGTATGCAGAGGTTACAAAAACTGAGGAAGGATTGCTTCCACATGAGTACAATGTCCAGATCTCCTTACAAACTGACCAAGCAAAAGGATGCAGAAACAAAACATAACTATAGAGGATGGAGTGTCTGACTTCCCAAAATAACATCCAAAATGTGCATCTTTTTTTTTAATAGAGTAAAACAACATAATACCTATGCCGGACAACCCTAAGACTTGTGGCACTAGAAGAGTGTCTGCACAGAGTAATACTAAAAGACTTCTAAAACAACACAAAATAGAGACGCATAAACTTCTCCTGAGAGTAGCCATTTCAAAACACAAGATTCGAACCAGAACCAAGAAACTAGAGCTGTCGATTTGACTCCCTGAGCTAAGTGCCATCCGGAGTGTCTTCATGCCTTCCAACCACCGAGTCTCCACCAGAGTGTTGTGCCGAGTAAAGCTTCCCCACATCAGATCTCAGAGCATCCAATTTCCTTTCCACTTCTTTAATATTTATGCTAAGTTTTTTGAATTTGGAGTTCATATTGACAACATAGACCCTTTCATTGATGTCCTCCAAACTTCCAGGTTTTACTTTCCCTTGACTACTGCAACTTCTTCCCTCCGAGTGCGTGGCTTGAGAAAGAGAGAAAAGGCGTGTGATGGCCCTTTTCAAGTCCAGATTCTCACTACAAAGCAGGAGAATTTGATCTTCCACGCCCTTAAGATGGATAACGACTTCAACCGAATTGGATTTTCTTTCTAACAAATGAGAGAAACCTAAGCTGCCATGCTCATTCATCGCCATCAGAGAGACCCACTTTCTCTCCAGACCCAGGAAATCAAATTAATGAGGAGCATGAGCGTGGGAACTTACCAGAAGGTCTTCATCCATCTCCTCATTGTCTCCCATCCGATAACAAGTCTTCGAATCCTCCATGTTGGAAAACTTCTTGCGCTTCCAGACAGACTTCTTACACCGCAGACACCTGGAGGGGGCCGAAACATAGTCCCAAGCTTGAACATTGAGCTCGCCCATATCACAGACACTCTGTCTCCTCTTCAAGCTCCTCACAGAATTAAAAACCAAAATGATGCAAGTGTCTTCCCACATGCCAATAGTTATATCAACCCCGTCCTGCATATCCGCCGTATGGATACTCCGCATGGCGACCAACTGTCCCTGACAAAAGACATACTTGTTTGCAATAAATGAGGCGTGGGAGGAGATCCAAGGGAATGTTTCGAAATGAGGAGCCATGAATTCTTTCCGGCCAAGGTTTGAGTTCATAGGAACATTACAATTCATGAGTCGTTGTGGGAATACATCAACGAGGGGGGAGCTTCCTCCTTATTCCATGAACTATTAGAACCAACCTTCTTATCAACAACAAAGACTTTCTTAATTGATTCAATGCCTTTCATAGATCTGTTGATTACTCACTAGGGTGCCGAAATTCAAATTTGAGCCTTTATTGGCCATGATATCCGCTTGTTGATTGAAGGATCTCAGCTCATGAAGAAAATTGATAGTTTTGAATTCCTTTACCAAGCACTTCAATAGGTAATGCATTTTTGTAGCCGGCTTCTTGCGATTCTTCGCCAGGCTCCTTGCTTCTCTAATGACCATTAGTGAATCGCCAATAGCCACCAATTCCTCGATCCCTATGTTCCTTTACTAATTCCAGACCTTTGATAAGGGCCAACCATTCTTCTCCATTATTTGATTTTGTGCCTATTCCCCAAGCATAATCCTTCATTTTTTCCCCCTTAGAGTCATAAATGACTCATCCGCACCTGCCAACCCAGGTTAATGAGTAGGAATCTAACAAAGTAGTCAAATGAATATTGTGACATCTTTGAACATACTTAACCCAATTGATAATGATCATAGAGTCCCCAAAGATTTGAATATTCCGACAGCCTTTCTTCAAAGAAAATAGTAAAATAATTTTAAGTGACATAAGTTTACCATAATTATTTGATCCTTCCCCCAAACCAGGTTTTAACTTGAAAAAGTGAGAATAAAAAAGATAGAGAACACCTCCTCCCCTACAAGTAAAAGGTTCTCCTTGGAAATATCCATCAAAGAAGCCCAAAGGTTGATGTTTATTGATGGTCTCCTCTTTGACAATTCTAATGGTTTGAGCCTCTTTTTCTTGTGGGAAAAAGGAGAGAATTCCTACTCTATGAGATGCTATTCGGTTGGATGTTAATAGCTTGCCTTGAAAAATGGAATTATTTATGGTGAGCCACAGTCCCCAACTTATGATAAGGGGAAGATCCTTATAGGGTCGATTTACAACATTTTGGATCCATCCGTGCAAGGCATCTTCCACATTGTTTCCTTGCCACAAAAAAAATTGCGCTAAAAGCTTAGAGCTTTCATGCCAGACCACCTTTGTAAAAGGACAAGAAAGGAAAAAATGGTCAACAATTTCAGAGTTAGACTTACATAAAGGACACCAACCATGCCCTGCTTTCTATCTCTTTTGTAAGTTGTCCCAAGTTGGGGCTTTATTTTACATCATACACCACATAAACTACTTGGATTTGGAGGGGCATTTTAATTTCCATAGGCCTTCCACCACCACTTGTGTTCTATGTTGAAGAGATCAATTTGGAGCTAAATATAACCTCTTTTGGGTGTATAAGTACCTGTAGGATCCTAATCCCATATTAAATCATCTTCTCGAATTGATAGCCTGATGTGGGAATGACCAAGAGCTGTAATATAATCAGACCATACCCTGACATCCTTACCTTCAAGGTCTAGATATGCATCCAATTTCCATCCTTGATGCTAGAGGGTTGTAGAGGTAGGGTTTCTACCTGATGAAGATGTAGGAGACCTCTATCATGAATAGCATTTAGAACATTCTATGTCAAAATATTATTACTCCCACAACCCGGCCACGAGTTTGACCCTAGTTGGAGTTTTTTGTTGAAATTTGGTTGAGCTTTGATCTTTAATTCTTTTAGATGCATATACGTGAATCAATGATACAATTCAATCCACGAAATTCATACAACCATAACACAAGATATACCCTTGGGGAAATCCTCAAAATTATGAGAACAAAAACCCCAGCAATTCTTCTCAATATAATATAATGGATAACATAGAATGCTTTCTTTTACAACATAACAGATTAATTTCAGAAGATAAAAGATTGTTAAATTTTTAGAATTTACTTCAATTTGATCTAGGATCTTAACTGAGAGAACAACATGTACAGAAAATCTACAACATATCAATCATGGACACAATAATGCAAGCACACAAGAGACACGGAGTTTACTTGGGGAAAACCATAAAGGTGAAAAACCCCAATAACTTCCTCAGAGATAGATAGAGCAATGATACAACCAGAATACAAGAGATAGTCTTCTCCTAGCAGCAGAGCCTCCTCCTCCACAAGTGCGCCACTCTCCCAAGTGTGAGTGAGAGAATAGAATGTGTAAAATGAGAGAGACACACTCTCTATTTATACACTAACTTGACTTGACCTTTACTCAACTAGGTTGGCCTCAACTTAACCACTTAACATAATGCTGATTGGGCCGACCCCCACTAGTGTGGTCTAATAACCCTTTGATCCACATGGCCGACCCCCAATAGGGTGGTCTAATAACCCTTTGACCCACATGACTTATATAGGGCCGACCCCAACAAGGTGGTCTAATAACCCATCAAGTATAAGTTACAACACTTACAATATAAATGATGACACTTCCGTATAGAGGAATAATAACATCTCTATAGGAATACAATATACATATATGTGAAATACATTCTGAAGTTACATATACATCAACACTCCCTCTTAACTAGGAGGGTATTTCTCGACACAGGTCTTCTAGCACAAGTCTTCTTCTCTGGATCATCGTCACTGGATAATCATCATCGTCACTGCTGCTGCTATCTCAATCAATCTCTGAATCTACTCATCATAGGAAGTTCTACAGAGCCAGTCCTTTTTCATACTGGATGTAGGCCCACCACCTGCAGGTCTTCATCATCTGTGCGAACGGTCTGATAGAGGTGGCCTCTCAGGACTAATTTTATGTGCGGATGCAATACCGGAAAGAGTATCCCAGGAACATTTATGTGCCTAAGCACGACTGGCAAGATCTCCCAGGACTGATTACATGCATCTCCTCCACAATACCTTTAAAGAGCATCCTAGGAACATTTATGTGCCGCAGCACGACCGACAAGATCTCTAAAGAGCATCCCAGGACTTATTACGAGCACACAACTCAACCTCTCGGATCTCCAGGACTGATTACATGTGGATAGACAAAACCTTTAAAGAGCATCCCAGGAACATTTATGTGCCGCAGCACGACCGACAAGATCTCTAAAGAGCATCCCAGGACTAATTACGAGCACACAGCTCAACCTATCGGATCTCCATGACTGATTACATGTCTCCATAGTAATACCTCATCCCAGGACTGATTACGAGCACACAGCTCAACCTATTGGATATCTGAGGACTGATTACATACTACATAGCAATACCGGAAAGAGTATCCCAGAAACATTTATGTGCCGCAGTACGACCGGCAAGATCTCCCAGGACTGATTACATGCTATTTGCACAACCTGCCACATATCATCTCTGACCTCCAAGTATCAACCTGATACTCATGATCCAACAGATCATCATCGCACAAAGCATCATCCTGATGCTCATGATCACACTGATCATCATCACTGTACCATCCTGATACATATCATCTGGAGCAACCCCTTGAAGCTCGTCATCATGATCATTCTGATCATACAATGCATCCACCTGATGCATACCAAGTATCTACCTGATACATATCATGATACATGATCCACCTGATCATACAGTGTATCCACCTGATACAAATACAAATACATGATACATATCAACATACATGATCTACCTGATCATACAATGTATCCACCTGATACATATACAGATACATGGTCCAAGCATCCAACATGATGCATATACAAATACATACAAATGATCCAACCGATCATATCCAGCATCCAACATGATGCATACATACATATAAATGATCCAACTGATCATATCCAACATCAACACGATGCAAACATACACACAAATATAAATGATCCAACTGATCATATCCAGCATCAACATGATGCATACACAGAGCAGTAATTGGAGCATCGTCCTGATGCTCATCATCCATGATCCCCCTGATCATCATAGCATCGTCTTCTTCAGATCATCTCATCGTCCACGAAGCACAGCCCAGATGCACATCGTCCAACACTTACACCACCGACATGGGAGAACACATCTACCACCATTCGGGGAAGGCTCCAACCCTTACTTTTTCACCATGGGAGAACACATCTACCACCATGTGAAAAATGGCTTCAGCCCTTACATCTACACCATGGGAGAACACATCTACCACCATGTGAGAATGGCTCAACAATTACATCACTACCATGGGAGAACACATCAACCATGTCAGAAAAGCTCATGTGCATCTACATCTTCCGGACTCATCACTTCCCTTTGGAAGGAACCTCGATCTGAAGTGCACCAAGCCTCTCTCTGAAGTACTCAAATTGCACTCTGGCCAATGGCTTGGTCAATACATCTACAACCTGCTCATCCGTCGCAACATACTCTGCTTCGACTGTACTCAGTGCTATGCAAGACTTCTTCCTGCTAAACCAAGGGATCACACCTGATCCCATACTAAAGCAGCACCCATAAGTGCTCTTCCTATCTGCAACACTGCCTGCCCAATCTCAGAATATGCTTTACAGCAACCAGGTGAACATCTCTCGGATCCGTCAGGAACTGGCTCAATGTGTTCACCGCAAAGTAAATATCTGGTCTCGTGTTCGTCAAGTACATCAAGGACCCAATCATCTAATGATACACAGTGACATCAACTGGATCAGATGAAGCATCACACAGAAGCTTCAGATTTGATGCCATAGGTGTGGCCATAGCCTTGCAGTCCATCATCCCGAACCTCTTCAGGATCTCTACTGCATACTTACCTTTTCCAAGGATGATTCCATCTGCACTCTGCCACACCTCCATGCCAAAAAAAAATAGTGCATCATCCCCAAGTTCTCCAACTCGAACTCAGCAGCAAGATTCCGCTGCATGTCGGCAATCAATCTATCCTCACCTGTTACAAACAGGTCATCCATATACAAAAGTAGTATCACTGGATTGCCTTCCTCAACTTTGTAGTAAATGTTGGAATCTGCTTTACTCTTGGTAAAGCCCAAACTGGATAGAAAGCTGTCTATCCTATCATACCAAGTTCTGCACATATATGAGTCCCTGTCATGCGTCTCAGAACCAAGTAGCTGCACCACATACACTTATTCTTCAACTACACCATTCAAGAAAGTGTATCTTCCTCTTCATCACTGTAGCCAAAGCAAGTATTGATTTAATGGAAGTGTATCTGGCTACAACAGCAAAAGTCTCTATGCTACCACCTGCAGCATGCTTGATCTTGTAGATCCTCTTGGAAGTCACTACAGACTCCCCTTCAGGTCTTGGGACTGCATCCCAAACATCTTTATGATCGACTGGTACTCCTCGATCATGGCATTCTTCCCAGATCCTGGGAACTTCAATATTTTCAATAGATAACTTTGTTGCTGAACAAATGTTGTAGTCCTTCTTTTGTAGGTGATGGTATACGATCTTTCCTACACAACAAGTTAAATTGCATGATTAGAAAACATCTCATTGTTTTCAAAACAAATTCTTACACATAAAGAAATATGTCATACAGTCATGCAATTATCTTAGCCAATGCTTCAATACAACATTTATCCATATTCCATAACTTTCTAGATGCCTTCCAATCTCTACCAGAACATTGTTAAGAGTGTGCACAGCTCCTAACATGTCAGCAAAGAGGTTTCATTCTAGATAAGTAACAATGGAATGTTGTACAGTGCCATAGGCCACTTACCCATGTATATTAGTAGTATACTGTTCATCAATGCAACTATTCTAATATGCATAATACACAACCTAATTCTAGGAACATAAGCATATACATCATTGAATAACATTATGTAAGAAATGACAATTCAAATACTTATCTTTATTTGGTTGCTGGGTGGACTCCCTCTGAATCTTTGCAACTCCATTCTGATGTAGATTGTGAGAAGTGGTCAACTCCCTCTGAATATCTGCATCCTTGAAGAAATTGCTGAAGTGTGCTCCTTTGCTTTCTTGCAGGAACAACTGGAGTGTGCTCCCTCTTGATCTTTGCTTCCTGGATTACCTTTCCTTGAACTTACATCCATGCTTAATCACTATGCATGCTTATTAGTATCATCATTATGATATCCTTGAGGTCTCATACATAATCACACATTTATTAGTATAATCTTAATACTATCAAAACACAATAATCTTAAACATGTATATTCATGATCATTCACAGATAATAAACATTAGTATTCAAGGTTTCAGGGATGTCTTCTTTTACTCATGCATATTCTTATTTGATCATAGGACTCTTCTGATTAGTTAAATCATCAATGCATAAACCCGTGATTACTCAAACCTATACCTTCATGATTCTTCTGGTCAGTCATATCATCAATTATGGTAAGAAACATAATATGCATACAACCATGACTATTCAAACCTATGACTTCACGAATAATCGTTATCAACAACACAACAGTATAAGATCGTAACACAAGGTAGGATTCTAGCTTGATATAGGAAAAACATACCTGGATTAGCATGCAAGTAGTTATGTCTAACATACCCGCATAATGTCTTCTGGTTCTCTTCAGTGACTTGTGCTAGTAACCTGCATGTCTCATAAGTTAACCATTGTAGAACCAAGTTATACATAACTCGAAAGTAGATCTTCTATGTGATCCATGACAATGGATGAATCTTTGTCTTCATGTCATCATGAGCATATGTTCTTGAAGTAGAACATGATTTGACTTTCTTGGTGTACCTTTTGTGTTAGCAGACAACATAAACCTCATACAACACCATAATGCATTAGTACAATCATAAGTGTCAACACCCTAATCAATGAATATCTTTTATCATGCATTCATAATTTTATTAAGGTGATACGACAAGTCTAGATTTAATCAAGATTGTACTAACCGTAATAATATGAAGACAAATATACCATAAACTTAATCATGAACAAATCTCGAAACATACCTGGATAAGTCATACCTGTCGATATTGCTTGTAATCTTCTTATGTAAGGCCTTAGCCTCATCTCCCTCTAAAATAGGAACTTCTTCACTTATGCAGGTGACCAATCCATCTTCTTCTAGGATTAACCCAATCCACTTGATTTGCAAGAACTGGATCTGGAGCTGGATTAGGGTTTGTTAGAGAAACCCCAAAAATTCAAACTTTGAATTTCAAACTTCTGAAAGGATAGAAATATGCGCCTTAATGAGCTGATCAAGCTGGTATGTTGAAATTTTGAAAACTGCAAAGTTTCACTCCTCAATTTTTCCTTTGAAACTTTCGGATTCACTGGACGTGACCCCGAACTGGGGTTTGATGAAGCCCACTCTTCTGCCCCATCAAAAGTTTTGATCCAAATCTCTAAGCTTCTATTTTTATGAGGAGCTTCCAGTTGTGGTCACAGATTTCAAAAACTCCCATTTTTGCAGAAGCCCTAATTTTCCACTTTTCTGATCAAAGTCCCGAACTAGGGTCTGATCAAGCCCGGCCTTCTGCCCAACCAAAAATTATGGTCTTGGTCTCTAAATTTCAATTTTGATGAGTATCATTCATCCATGGTCTCCGATTACAAAAATTCCAACTTTATCTGAAACCCTAAATTCCAGAAGCCATGAATGAAGGTACTCAAAAATAATTCTGTTTTGACAGAAATATGTACCTGATTGTTTCTGGTGTAACTATGAACTTTTTGATCCACAGGGTCTGAAACATTTTCTTGAGATAGCCTGAACTGTTATCTTTCCATCCCGATAGGTCTGACCTCAATTGGATTCTCTGAGAGAGAGTTATGCCAAGTGTCACAACGTGACCTGTTTATGGGATAATACAGGAGAGTGAACTTGTACAGAGTGCCACATGTCACTGGTTCAACTTCAGCCTCTGAAACATTTTCTTGAGATAGCCCAACCTATTATCTTTCCATCTCGATAGGTATGACCTTAATTGGATTCTCTGAGAAAGATTTATGCCAAGTGTCGCAACGTGACCTGTTTATGGGATAATACAGGAGAGTGAACTTGTACGGTGTGCCACGTGTCACTGGTTCAACTTTGGCCTCTGAAACATTTTCCTGAGATAGTACAGTCTGTGCACTACTTGTCACTTTTTACGAAATTTCATTTGGATCTTCCTAGCCCAAGTTATGACCTTTTTCCCAAGATCACCTGATTTTGACTCAGATCTGGAAGAGGCAGAAACCCTATATTGTACAGATCATAAATCACAAAGTACAACGAATTAGAGGTTGTCCTTTGGACACAAGGTACATGGGGATCTGATCTTCGACCTGTAAAAATTTCAGATCCGAAAAATTCGCCAAAACCGATTTATCGAAAGTTCTACGATGACTTGGTTTTGCTATATCAAGCCCTAGCATCGTAAGTGCAACAAGTGTCATACATGCCATATCATGCCTTCTTTCAGGCTAGCTCTAATACCATGTTAAATTTTCAGAATTTACTTCAATTTGATCTAGGATCTTAACTGAGAGAACAACATGTACATCATATCAATCATGGACACAATAATGCAAGCACACAAGAGACACAGAGTTTACTTGGGGAAAACCATAAAGGTGAAAAACCCCAATAACTTCCTCAGAGATAGATAGAGAAATGATACAACTAGAATACAAGAGATAGTCTTCTCCTAGCAGCAAAGCCTCCTCCTCCACAAGTGCGCCACTCTCCCAAGTGTGAGTGAGAGAATAGAATGTGTAAAATGAGAGAGACACACTCTCTATTTATACACTAACTTGACTTGACCTTTACTCAACTAGGTCGGCCTCAACTTAATCACTTAACATAATGCTGACTGGGCCGACCCCCACTAGGGTGGTCTAATAACCCTTTGACCCACATGGCCGACCCCCAATAGGGTGGTCTAATAACCCTTTGACCCACATGACTTATACAGGGCCGACCCCAACAAGGTGGTCTAATAACCCATCAAGTATAAGTTACAACACTTACAATATAAATGACAACACTTCCGTATAGAGGAATAATAACATCTCTATAGGAATACAATATATATATATATGTGAAATACATTCTGAAGTTACATATACATCAACAGAGATCACCAAACTTCTTGGTGAATATACATAGACAATAGAGCAGAGAGATTAATTGGATGTGTGCCCATCACAACAATAACAAGCATGAACAATGCTCTGCACAAAGTGAAGTACCTTGCCTTCAATGGAGAAGAGAATTCGCTTCACACTGGATTCAACAATCCCATATAACATATTTATACATTCTTCTCTTCTATTTTTAACTTCTAACTTTAGGATAAACTCACCCTCAAACTGGATGTATTAATCTTGCATGGAGTGGTGTGCCCCACTTCTCATGCAGTGCTTCATCTCACTGAGCTATCACTTAGGATGAAATCACCTCTTAACTGAAAGCTTGCCCACTTAGTTAGGTGGCTAACTTAAGTGTCGACATGCAAGTGTCACAACTCACGTGTCATATTTTAGTTTAACATAAGTGTTGTCATGCAATAACACTTAGTTAACTAGATATTCTCTTTCACTGAAGTGTTATCTTTTAGTTTAACTAAAGTGGAAATACTTTAGTTAACTAGTCCCTTTTATTTAACACTTCGTTAACTAAAATCATGCTGATTGTTTTACTTGAAGTGACCACTGTGAGTTCTTTAGTTAACTAAGACATATCTTTAACTGATGTTTTAACTAAAGCATTGATACTTAACTAAAGCTTTATAACTAAAGCTTTAATAATTCGAGTTCTCTTTAATTAACTGAAGTGTCTGCATGGACAATTTTGGATTCTCTTTATCTTTATGCTTTGTATTGTATTTCTTTATCTCTTACTGCATGGTCAATATGTGCTAACTTTAATTATCCATCACATTGAATTATACTAATAAGAATTATCAGATGTTGTGATCATATTATATTATTCCGGACCAAATGATCATATGCTAAAGTAATTCACTTTAGAGGTGATCAATCTCTAAAGGAGACTTAATAACAATCTGGTGATCATGGTTAATAATATATCGCACAACATTAAATGCTTTTAACAAGTAAAGCATGACCTCTATATGGAAGGTACACCTCTATATGGGAGGTCCATCTCATGGATACCTTTATACGGAAGGTTCACCTCTATACGGGAGGTCCATATCATGGATACCTTTATACGAAAGGTTCACATGATAATCATGACTTGATACTCACAAGTTCAAATCCTTGTCCAACAAGAATTTACAACATCATTACTTTGGTCAATTACCTCTATACGGGAGGAATAAACTTTACACGGAAGGCAATCAAAGTGCTCACCTCTATACGAGAGGATCAATATTGACTACACAAGTGTGGTTTGGAGAATGTCTCCTGATGCTATATATTTAACACTCCCTCTCAACGAGGGAGGCATTCTCTGCCATACCAAGCTTGTCTCGGAAGTACCTGAACTTCGTCACTAACATAGGCTTTGTTAACACATCTGCAATCTTCTCATCAGTAGAAATGTACTGAAGTTTCACTATACCTTTTTGGACCATGTATTAGATGAAGTGATACTTCATTTCAATGTGCTTTGTCTTGTCATGAAACAATGGGTTTTCGGTAACCTTGATGCAACTCTGATTGTCACACCTAATAACAATAGGCTCAATCTTTTCACCGAACAACCCTGCAAGTAGCTTTCTGAGCCACACTACTTCTCGGCGGGAAACACTAGCAACTATGTATTCTGCTTCGGTATTTCTCTGGGATACGGAGCCCTGCTTCCTACTGGACCAAGATATCATGGTTGATACTAGGATATAATAGTAGTCGAATGTGCTCTTATGGTCCACAATGCTTCTTCCCCAGTCTGAGTCTGTATAACTAAGTAACATGACTCCTCCATTGGAGGCATATTTGAGTCCATATGAAATTGTACCTCGAAGGTACCTAAGCACATGCTTAGCAGTTGTCCAGTGTATGTGTCTCGGATCAAACATAAATTGAATCAGAATCCTCACAGCATAACGTATATCAGGCCTCGAATGTATCAAGTACATTAGTGAGCCTATAAGTTGTCTATACAAAGTGGGATCTACTGGATTTGATCCAGATCCTGACTCATGAATTTTCCTGAAATTGGAAACCATCGGTGTAGTCATAGATTTGCAATCTATCATGCCAAACCTGCGCAATATATTCACACTGTACTTCCCTTGAGATAAAAAAATTTCATCTTTTCTTTGCTGGATCTCAAGGCCAATAAAGTAGTGCATTAGACCTAAGTATTTCATCTCGAACTCTGAGGTGAGCTCCCTCTTTCACCAAGCAATTATCAGATGTTCCTCTCTAGTGAGAAAAAAATCATCAACAGCCAGAACCAATATCAACGGTTGGCTCTTCACTACATTGAAGTACAAATTTGGATCAGCTTCACTCTTACAGAAAACCACTTTCTGAAGGTAGTTATCAATTTTGGAGTACCAAGCCTTGGGGGCTTGCTTAATCCCATATAGAGCTTTCTTTATCTTTCAAACATGAGACTCCTTCCCAAGCACCACAAATCCTTTAGGCTACTAAACATAAACCTCTTCCTCAACCTCACCATTGAGAAAGGTTGTCTTCACATACATCTGGTGAAGTTTCCATCCTAGAACAAATGTAAGTGCAATCATTGCTCGGATTGTGGTGTACCTTTCCACAAGGGAAAATGTCTCATCATAATCGATGCCTTCTTTCTGAGAGAAACCTCTGGAAATGAATCTGGCTTTATACTTCTCAATGCTACCCTATGCAGCATGCTTTATCTTGTAAATCCATTTGGAAGTCATAATGGACTTCCCATTAGGTTTGGGAACAACCTTCCAAACATCATTCTTCATTATAGATTTGTACTCTTCTATCATTGCATCTTTCCAAAATTGCTTCTTTGCAGCTTCTTCATATGAGGATAGTTCTAAATCACTGATGTGACTAATCAGTGCAACATACCCTAAATATTTGTCAGGTTGCTTGCTCTCTCTGGATGAGCCTAATGGTGCTCCATGTTTCTCTGCATTTTGTAATATGCCTTGGCACCAAGCATATCTTCTTTTAGCGAGAGGTTCATCAGGTGACCTCTCAACTAGTTCTACTGGTTCTTCAGGAGGTAGTGAATTTGAGGCATCTTCTGATTTCTTCCTATCTAACTCTGAAGGGGGATAATCAGAGTCAGGATCCTCCATCTCTGAATCACATTGAATCTATTTCGATCTTTTGAAAGCAGCTTCCTCATGGAAGGTAACATCTCGGATGAATTCAATGTGTCTCTCACCATATACATATATTCGGTATGATTTGGATGACTCGCTATAAACCACAAAGGTGCCTTTCTTTCCAGAAGGCTCCATCTTTGTTCTTTTTTCTTCCAGTACATGAATGTATACTGGGCTCCCAAAGATCTTCAAGTGTGAGATGTCTGGATTCTCACTGGTAAACACTTCTTATGGTGTCTTCTCATCTAGAATGGCATGCGGGATTCTATTATGGATGTACACAACTGTATGGGTGGCTTCTTGTTAGAAAAACATGATCGCAGAGCAATAACAATAAATAGAAATGCAAATATAATCACACATACACATTACAAGAGAGACACAGATATATCGTTGTTCACCCAACTTGGGCTACGTCCACACTGAATTTGCTAGTCCTTATTATTATTACCGTCCAGCAAGGCGAAGGGATACAACCTACAGCACAATCGCTGCACTTCCTCTTCTCTGTTTCACAGTCTCTCTCCTAATCTCAGATATCTTTACAATGCATAAAACCTAATACATCATCATCATCCTCCCTAGCCGTATTACAATGTCTTTATTTTATAAGGGAAATACAATGGGAAAATACCACGGGATACCCAAAACCATGGGTCCGCAAAACAGCTGGCGAAAACAGCCCCAAAAATTTTCTCCCCCGAACCCCCATTTATCGGGTGCGCTTCCCTCGAACCCCCGCCAGGGGACCGCTGGCTCCTGAACCCCCCAGCCAGGGGGGATGGTCCCCCCTGGAACCCCGTGGGGGGGCGATGCCCCCACACACCCCCCCGCTGGGGTGACTGTACAGTCCACCTACATATCATATAAAACTGGGGTACAAACATGGCTAATATAATATCATCTATGAGACTAGAAGATCTGGCTCCACAACCAACACTTCTGTCCATAATGAGGTAGAAATATCTTGATCATGCATCATGGATTTTGCAGCCTAAGATATGGTTCTATTCTTTCTTTCGACAACCCCATTTTCCTGAGGGTTGTATGGTATTGTTAACTATCTATATATTCCTGCATCACTACATAGCTCATTAAATGCATGTGAATCAAATTCACCTCCATTATCAGAGCTTAATGCATGGATACGATTTTCTTTCTGATTTTCAACTAGGGATTTAAACTCTTTAAATTTGCTAAGAGTTTTACTCTTAGCCTTCATGAAATAAATCCATGACTTCCTAGAAAAATCATCCATGAAAAATACATAATATAAGAAGCCACTCAGGGAGGGGGATGACATGGGACCACATACATTAGAATGTATTAAATATAAAATCCCTTTAGATCAAGTAGAACTGCTAGAAAATATTTTCTTAACATTCTTCCCAAGTGCACAACCCCGACATACACTATCATGCTCAAAATCAAATGCATGCATACCTTTTACCATCTTTTGAAGTCCTAGTAGCGCTTTGCAGTGTAGGTGTCCAAGACTTCGGTGCCATAGCTCGCATGGACTGATAGTGTGGTGAATCATAGCTTGAATGTACTTTCTAGGTACCTTGTAGAGTCCTCCCTCTCGAAATCCAATCACAGTAACAGATTCTAGGATTTTGTTCTTCGGCCATAAAAGTGCTTTGTTATCCATGAAGATAACTCAGAAGCCTTTGTCTTCAAGAACCAGAACTAAGAGGAGGTTCTTCTTCAAGCTTGGAACATATAGAATTTCCTCCACATGTATAATATCACCGGTGCTTAGTTGGAATGAGGTGGATCCAACTCCTTGGATCGAATAAGTTCAGTTGTCCCCCAACTCTACCATGCATGTGAACTCTTTTTCTTTTAGATCGATGATGCTACTCTTGTAACCAGTCATATGTTTGGATGCACCACTGCCAATCAACCATGTGTCTGCGTTTGTGATGACGGATCCCGAAAGGGATGAGACAAGATAATACTCCCTTCTTGTCTCCTTTTCTTCAGATGCATTCTTTTGAGTGATTTCATCTTCTATGGTGGTAGAAGCATGAAACTTTCCTTTCCGCTTTACTCTATAATCTCTTGAGAAATGGCCTTTCTTATTGAAATTGAAGCTTCTATATTTTGACTTGTCAAATCCTTTGTTGAACTCCTTCTTCTTTTGGAAGAAGGGTTTATTTCCTTTCTTCATTCTTGCCGTGAGGGAAATATTTTCTTCTTTAACGCACACTAACTTGTTATGTATTTTCCCCTCCTCTTGGAGGTAGTCATGCCACAACCTTTCAAAGTTACGTTGTACCTCTCTACCATTTACCACAGCCACGAATGTCTCCCATGAGGATGGGATACCATCAATAACGGTTTGGAGAAGATCATCTTCATCCACCACTACTCCAATACTAGCAAGTTGATCTATTACTTGAGAGATATTGGAGAAGAAGAAGGCCACTGTCTCATCCATCTCCATCTTTAAGTTCCGAAGCTTATTCTTCAATTCCCTCTTTTGACTCGGGGCCTTCTTCTCATATAGATTAGTCAATGTATCATAATATTCTTTCGTGGTCTTCAACGGTGTGATCACGGGCATCAAGTTATCTTTTACCGAATCATAGATGATCTATTTAGCCTTAGCTTGATTCTTCTTGAAGTTGATGTGCCCTGCATTATATGTAGGTATTGGCGGGCAAAACTACCCTATAGTAAGGAAAATGATACTATCAACTGGAAGGGGATGACGGGGAAGTGTATTAACTGCATTACAGAAATGTTCATGAAAAGAAATGAGTTATAGCCCTTGAGAACATACCTTTCAACTGGCGTTCGATCCTAGCTCTTATTTGATCTTGCGCTCTATCCTCAAGTCCACCTCCCGTTCACTAAACCTGCAATACAAGTACCTTTCTCAGCGTATCTTGGATAATATATAATGATTGAAAGAAACAAAAGCAATTTTAAACATTCAATATTAACCAAAACAGATCCAAACTAATATATTATTTCAATGAACACTTAATTTGGGACAAGAAAGACACTTCAACCTTTTATTGTCAAATGCAAATTGATGTTACAAATATACCTGACTTTGTGACATGCTCTTGCAACTTGATCCTGGGCTCCTGCTCTTCTCTAACTTGGATATCTTCCAGCATAAACTCCTCCAATGCAAATTTCTCCTTAAGGTCTCTTCACAACATTCATGTCTCTAACCCCTCTCTTTATTCTTCCTTGTATTTATAGGACATGATAAGTAGTTCAGGTCGAGAGATGGTTATGGAGGAAGTTGAGGAAGTTGGGAAACTACCTACAACTAATCCTCTTCGTGAAGTTAATTATTTTTTAATCATCTTTTGAGGTGTACGCTACTATTGTTCAGTGAAGTAGCGTTTAGGGCGCTACTTTAATGCTTGTAAACTAACGCTCATACCTTTTTAAATGCTGAGCTCTACTTTGCTGAAGAGGAGTAGCGCTCATAAGAGCTTGAGCGCTACTATGGCACACTGGAGTAATGTATAGGTGCTAGTCTATTGAAGTAGAGTAGCGCTCATATCTCAGAATGATATTTTTAGGGTTTTTTCAGTGTTGTCTGGAGGTACAGTAAGTCAAAGTCTCATCTAGGGTCAACATGCTCCTCCATCCAAGTTGTTGTTTTGTGTGATCAACAACTCAAGGTGATCACGGACGGAGAGGTGCAGGTTTGACCTATAACAGATGCCCCCTAATGTGTGAGGTCAGAGGGAAACGATGGCTGAAATACATTATAATCCAAAGCTAGAGGAGGAGCAAAGAACCGCAGAAACAAGTCACAAGAACACCTAAAACAAAGATCAAGGTCAGCAAGCAATTTACATCTTTGACATCATATAGATGTGCACTGTGGTACAACATGATCTCCGATACATAACAAGGAAATGTATATATAGCATGGCCACTTGGAATACAAGTGTGGATCCATGTCAAACTGAGAGATCATAGCCATAACAACAAACTAGATCTATGTCTCATGGAGATCCGAATATAAGTGAGGCTCAGTCTTGCGCAACTTGGGTGATAACAGAATGAGGTAATGTCATCCAAAATCCCAAGGTCTTCATCCAAAACAACTCTAGGTACAAACCCTAACCATGTGAATAGATGAGCTGACAGACGAACATGGGGGGTATCGTTTGATTACCGGTCATTGATGTATACCGTTAACAAACGAGAGGACTTCCACCGATAATGATGATGGGGTCCAAGGTACCAAGTACGATCTGCCAAGTGTGAATAGATGGACTTGGAGTCGAACACCTGGGGATCCTGTCGAAGAAGAGACATTGATGTATTCTCAACATTCAACAACGAGGAAAATTGCCACTGGTGACTGCAATCTCCAAGGTACTAACCGAAACTCTAAACTTCATTCCCAGAGTAAAATGAGTTGATGTCGATGGGAAGAAGTTCGTTGGAAGGGAGGCCTTAAGGTATCCTCCATCATCCAACTCGAGAAACACTCAACTGGTATGAGCTGATATGGAATATGTAACAAGAATGACACTAGGATGGCCGAGGTCAAGGTAAACTGCAGAATGGCCGACACAGGGTATATCCTTGAACAGTGAGCACGACACAAAGTGACTCAGGCAGTTTTCGACATAATGGGGTAAATGATAAGCCTGAAATGTAAGAGACATTATCAGACCCTCCATATGGTTGGAAGAATAACCAACCGGGGGAGTAAACAACTCGGAGATCAGGTTCACCCTGAGGTCAAAAACTAAACCCAACCGACCAGATAGACTCAAGTAGGTGTTGTGTTCAAGGATAGAACTGACTGAACTGCCTTTGAAATTGAAGATATGACATGTCTTTCCCATCCCTTATTCTTTTTACATAAAAGAATACCTTTCTTGTTATTTTAATGAGTCCAAGAAAGAATGAAAACTCAATAGATCCAACCATGTAAAAAGTTTAACGAGCCCATGGGAGGAAGACTCAGGACCTTCTTCATTGTTTACAGAGTTCGAAGAAGAGATAGAAGATTACTCTATATTACTGATCTCTGGATTTTAATATCGAGCCGAGATCTGTTCTTGCTCACCGGTGTTTTCAATTTTAAGGAGTCTAAAAAACTTAAACAATAACTCCATATATCTACTCGTGGATTTTAGTATCGAGCCCAAGCAGATTAATGCTCCCCGATGTTTTCCTGTTTATAGAGTCTGAAAAACTTAAACAATCCTCTTTTCACCTATCCGTGGATTTTATATCGAGCCCGTATTGGTCTGTGCTCGGCGGTGTTTTCTTGTTTATAGAGTTGAAAAACTTAAACAGTCCTCTACTTACCCTCTCGTGGATTTCACATCGAGCCCGAGTAGGTGAATGCTCGCTTGGTATTTTCATGTTTAGAGAGCCTGAAAACCCTAAAGAAAGGCTCCAAAAGGTCCTTTTTCGTGCAGTTAGTCTCCTCCCCTGAAAAAGCATAAAACAAAGGGAAAAGAACTCTTCTAGCACATACAGAAGTATACCTAGAGTATACCTTTTCTGTAGTTAATCCACCTAGGCCCGGAAAATGGGTAATTCTATACCTGAGTGGATGAGCCTTCAATTACTTTAACGAGCTCGAAGAGGGAAAGCTTGCTTGGCAATCTTGTTTAGGTTTAAATAGTCCAAACAAGAGCTTAAAAGGACTTAAAGGTCATCTTCTAGGATAATAGCTTCATACTCTGCCAAAACTAGGTCTTCAACAAAATATTAGTTAATGCGGCAAAAAAAAATCTCGAATGATATATGAATTTGAACTATAAACTAGTTGACAAGGTCTAACATCGAGAGTGTAATGTCCCCTCCTACCATGCCAGCATGATAGAGAGGACGTGGTGCTCAATCCGGGCAATTAGCCCCATATCCATTAAATTAAACTCAATGATACAAAGACATGTATATGTGCATGCTATAGAAACACAACGGAGGTTAAATAAATCGTTGATATCTAACATACATTCAAAACTCTGTGACAGTCATTAAATAAAGGCCCTTGCAGAATTATAAAAGGTCATATGGAAATGCATAATCATTTGAATACACAGCGGAAGTAAATTCATTAGCACATCCATAATCCATTCCATCTATTCAATCAAAGGAACAATTGCAAAGTTGCAAACACAAGAGAATACTTATCTCAATAAGGTACTCCCAAGCAATTGGCTATGCAACTGCAACGTTCCACCCAACCATAGGCCAGTTGTGCTTATCAACCTCTTGATACAACTGCCACCCCCGAGCTGGGCATGATTACTACAAGGAACTAGGGAACAGCAGACTCACACATAGCCAAGCATACACCAAGATGAGCCAAGCCAATCTGCAATTGGGTTTATTAGGCTGCTAGGACATGGAAGGGAAGAATTGCTAAGCTAGTGAGATCAACCACAGAGCTATGGGTACCCCTCCCGGATCTATTCAGCTTGGCACTCACAATGCCTACACACCCAACACAAGGAAGTATTCTCTTCACTGCCACACAGTCCCTCAAGCCATACCTTCCTTTCTAGTGCTCCCAGGGTGTGCATAGAAAAGTAGCCAGCCCTCTTGATCTTCTTGAGAGGTTACTCCCTACACTAGGTTTATCAAGCCAATTCTGTCCACTACCACTCCAGTTTCTTGCTTACAGGTTCAAATCAAAATAGGGGATGCACATAACAACCAAAACCACACTTGCTGAGCATGAGGAAAACTTTTCAACAGTGGGATGCATGAGATGGGGTTTCCTGAACTTCAGAAAAACGTGGGTAGACTCAAAACGTATGGCAACTGGAAAATTCGACTGGGAGAGCAAAACCCATTCTAGAAAAATGCCCCAGGGGCAAAAACGACCTCTCCCTCAGTCCCAATTCGCGTCCCTCCTTCCCTAGATGTTGCACAATCCAAAAACGAGTTCCCGGGCATGGAAAAACGCAGGGTTATGGTGAAAAACGTGAGGATAAGTTCCAGTGAGCTTTGTCTGCGTGAGAGGAAGAACGTTATCCATGAAGAATTGCCTTAGGAAGCATTTCGTGGGGGTTTTCTTGCCCAGCAAGCCAAAAATACGATTTTCAGGTTGATGGCTTGCCCATGCACGAAATCTGGTTGCCATACTTCTCCAATCCCAAGACATTAACTGCCCCAACCAATCTTTGGAAGAATTAAATGATTGGGTGCATGAGACAAAAATGGGTAGTTGGTGGTTTATGGGTTTCCTCATTGACACATGGATTACTACCATTGGCTCTTTCCCTCCCTATCCTTATAGAATCATGCCCCATCTCTTTGTTGCATTGCATAGCTAGTCGGGGTTTTTCCATTAAAATTCGTATTTACATGGTGTCTTATTTACATGGTGCCCATCTCGCACAAGTACCATAGGCATCTATTTTTAATTGCCGATACATGAAATGCTAAATCAATGGTGGGGCCTTGGCCTTGAGCTCCTCACCATGATTAAATTACAATATTTACATCATTTACGATTTAATACAAAGGGGGTCAAAATGGGGACATTACAGAGAGTTTTTGAACTTACGAGATCGATCCTACAAAAATTTAAGGAAAAATGCAATCCAGATTAGTATTGCACCATATGTATGTTTCAATTGATTAATTAGGTGATTTGAAATTTTTTTGAAACTATAGAAAATTAAACAATGGTGGGTCAAAATTAAACTCCAATCCATATATATGATTTCATTTTAAAAATCAATTTCCAATTTGTTTTGCAGGGTAAATATTTGGGGCAACCTTTGGCATTTTCAAATCTCCGTGGCAATCAAATCAAGCATCCAATCATCGTTCTTCTTCCACCAAGTGAGTTATAATCCTCCCTACTTGCATTTTCATGGTTTAGTTTTCATTTTTTGAGCCAAAAATTGCTTGCAACGCGATGCTCACAACCCTTACTGCGTGGGCACTACTGTGTAACAATAACAATAGCGTGTAAAGGGGATGAGCGCTACTGTGCTCAAACAGAGTAGCGCCCATACGTGACTGTGTAGTATACACAGTAGCACCCAATCCTGAAAACCTAAAAACAAGCGCTGAGACTCAAAAGATTGTCATTTTTTGTGCAGGATGGTTCTTCAATGGAGGGAGAGAGAACATGAGGACATGGATAGGTTGGCCATGCAAGATCCGGCCACTCTCCGCGCTCTCCGAAGATGCGGTTTATTGAAGTTTTACCGAACCGTAAACATGAGGGCCCTAAACAAACTATTTCGAAGACTTATTCAGTACTGGGATGTGGATACCAATACTTTTGTCATCCGTGGGCAAACTTTGGAGCTTACAGTTGATGACATATATTTAATTACTGGTCTCTCACGGAGAGGAGATGTAATCAATCTAAAAGGGTCTTCTCGTGTGGGCATAAGGTCTGTGCAAGAGTACGTGAATTCATATTGTGTGGCTGGAGCTGAGAAATCAGGAAGCCAAGTCTTGATTTCAACTATTGAGGGCCTCCCCTTGAAGGTAATAGTGAGTATGATCACTCGAGTGGCAGGTAGTGCCTCACTACACCTAGCTTCTAGGCACACTATGCATGTTGGTGTACAATTATTACATGGTCATGTATATGATTGGTGTACTAGTTTACTGGCGAGCATGAAATCTCAATTGACAGGTTGCAAATCCGGCACAATGAAGAATTTTGGGTACGGTAGCATTTTATGTACTTTCTTCTTTGAGAGGATGCCTGCTATCAGTTTGGGGATACCTCTACCTCAGGTTAACCCCCGTGAGCCCAGACTAGGCCATTGGGGTGACATATTCCTCCACCAGGGTGGTGGGGAAAGTCACTATTGTTATCATACTGATGATTTCTAGGGGTGGTGGGAGAGGCAAGTGCCCGCTTTCGAGCAGTTTCCATATGTTGGATTGGATTTCCGTCACGATCCAGAACTGGTGCTTCCTCCAGGTGGAGCCTGGGGAGATATTGGTATGTTTAATTTTTGAGAAATATTTAATTTTTTCAAACTTTTCAAATATTTGATTTTTATAAATGAATTTTGAAGTGCTAATCAAGTGTCATATGCAGATCTTGGGCTTGTCCGTCCTGAGGGACATCCTACCATCTTTGTGAGACCAATTGATATTACTGTAGCAGATGCTATGTTGGGGACCATAGAGAGAAAAGTGAGTCGGTTGATTCACGAGGTTCCTGCATGCCGTATGGATCAGATACCTATTGATATTTAGGAAGATGTAGTTGGGGTGCCCCCGACATGGCTTAGGGTGTTGTGGAAGATAGCTAGGCTAGTAATATGCTATCGCAATGCAGTAGATGATGATAAGGTCCCTCCTTCTCCATAGGAGAGGGATACATTCTATGTATATATTTTTGAGGCTAGTATGCCTAGTTTTGTACTTTTATGACATGACTTGATAGACTTGTGATCCAAAATTCATATTTTTTTGATACAGTATCGGTTATTTCCATATGTATGTGTTTGAATTTTATGTGTGCAATGTTGTTTATGAAAGTGTATGATACAAATGCCAGTCTAACACATAGTTTGCTAATGAATCAGCTAATGTGTTTAAACTTCTTGGAATGTGTTCATATATAATAGAATCAAACTGTCTTTCCAATAGTCTAACTCGTAGAAACTGACGTAGCAATCTAGGATCTCTAATCTGGTAGACACCTGTTAACTGAAATACAATTAATTGTGAGTCAAGTCTTACCTCCAAATGTTAAATGCCATGACTGAGAGTATCTCGGAGAGGTTCTATAATTGCACTGTATTCAGCCACATTATTCGTGGTAGGACCCAAACAAACCCCCCTCGAAGAGACAAGTTGGCCTGCGGGTGAGTAAATGACCCAAGCTGCTGCAGCCAATTGACAGGTGTGGCGACTGGCGCCATCAGCAAATCCTAAGAAATGTTCGGTTGACATCTGGTACACGAAACGAAAAGCACACATAAGATTAACTAACAAGCATAACGAAAATTAGCTTTACAAAAATATACAGCTATGTTACAAGAAAAAGTACGTCATCCTAAGCGTAGTACTTCTTCAGGTAGAGCCCATTTCTAGGCTCGGCCAACTTATTACCTTCGTAATCTATCAATTCATAGGCACCTTTCTTCACTACTTTGGAAATTATAAAAGGTCCGAGCCACCTGGATTTGAATTTGCCAGGTCCTAAGGGTTCTTTGTCTTGATCCCAAAGTAGGACCAAGTCTCCTTCAATGAAAACCCTAGGTTTGACGGATTTGTCATACTGTCATTTGACTCGTTTTTTGTGGACCTCGTTTGTTGTGAGCGCGTCGCAGTGCTGTTCATCTAGATGTTCTAAGTGTAACAAATGTTCTTCTAGTATTGAAGTATCTGGTAATAACTGAACTGCTAGTTTTAGCGAAGGAATCTTGCATTCAATCGGTACGACTGCTTCTATCCCATGCACAAGTTGGAAGGGAGAGAAACCGGTAGCAGTCTTAACGTTGGCTCAGTAACCCCAAAGAGCCGGGTACAGCATGATGTGCCAGTTATTTCGACTGGCATTAACAGTTCTCTGCAGTATAACCTTTAAAATTTTGTTCACTGCTTCAACTTGTCCATTCGCCTGTGGATAGTATGAAGACGAATGTTCTTGTCGAAAACCAAGCATTGTATACAACTCAGTCATCATGCTATTTTGGAAATGACTGCCATGATCAGTCACTATCTCTTTAGGTATGCCAAACCGTGCAATAATCTGATTAAACATGAAATAAGCGGCAGTTTCTCCATCTGCCTTAACAGTAGGCATTGCCTCCGCCCACTTAGTAAAGTAGTCAACGGAAACAATGATGTAATGATGTCCTCCAGCCGAAGCTAGATTGCACGTCATGTAATCAACCCCCCATTTTGTGAAGGGACCTGCTGTAATTACAGGATGAAGAGGAGCTGGGTGTGCCCTCATTTTCTTAGTGAAAAACTGACACGATTGACAACGTTTCACCGCTTCCACACAATCTTTAAAGATCATGGGCCAAAAATATCCGGCACACAGTATCTTCTGCGCTGTTTCCAACCCGGAAAGACGTCCCCCACAAGCTCCACTGTGGGCATCATTTAATACTGCTTAGGCTTCTTCTCGAGTTAAGCAGCGTCGTAAAATGGAATCTACCCCACGTCGATATAAAGTATCTGAGATGATAAGGTAGTTCTTCGCATGGCTTTTGAGCTTGCGTCGCTCTTCTTAAGAAAAAGTAGTAGGACACCTAAAAGTCTAGAGATATACTAAGATATCCCCGTACCATGGGTCAGAGGAAGCAATGAGGAAGATATGTTCGTCTGGGAATGATGATTCTTCCTCAACGTATTCTAGGTCACTTGGAAATTCTGAGATTAACTCAGCGAACACTAGTGATTTCTTCGACTTGGCTGATTGGAAGACCAAATCGAACTCCTGTAGGATTACAATCCATTTATTATATTTCCCACCGATGATTCGTTGGGTGAGAACGTACTGGAAAGGATTGACTTCTGCTATCACAGTAGTAGTTCGTAAAAGTATATAGTGACGAAGCCTCTGTACTGCATAGACCGCGGCAAGTGCTAACTTCTCAACGTGCGAATATTTAACTGCAGGGGCTATCAATGCGCGAGAAAGATAGTAGACAACATGCTCTTGGAGCGTATCGTCTTCCTGAACCAAAACTATACCAATTGTATTAAGAGACGCTGCCAGATATAAAAGAAAATCTTTTGAGTAGTCTGGCGGGCTCAACAAGGGTGCTGAAAGGAGTGCCTTTTTAAGGCTTCAAAGGATGCTTGAGCAGCCTCATCCCACACAAAATAAGAGGTTTGTTTGAGTAGCCTCATAAAACCTTTAGTAATTTTAGCATAGTTTATAATGAATCGCCGTAAGAAATTAGGCATGCCTTGCAGACTTTGCAGTTGTCGCAAGGTGCGAGGAGGAGGCATATTTACAATCGCCTCTACTTTCAGTGGGTCGACCATTATGCCATGACTGGAGACAATGAAGCCCAGTAAACGTCCTGATTCGACACAGAACACACACTTATTAGGATTCAAACGAATCTTATATTGTCTGCATCTTTCAAACACCTGTCTAAGATGAGCTGGATGATCCCGTCTCTTTCGAGATCGCGCTGGGAGATCATCCAGGTAAGGTTCTACTATGTGTTTGATATCGTGAAAAGTGAAATTCATCGCACGCTGGAAGGTGGCTCCAACATTCTTCAAGCCAAATGGCATCTTTCGGTAAGCGAAGGTCCCCCACGGGTAAATGAAAGTTGTTTTATGCTGGTCCTCGGGTTTGATTTCTATTTGATTGTATCTCGAAAAACCGTCCATGAAAGAGAACATCTCATGTCCCGCACAAGCATCTATGATTTGATCGATAAACGGTGTAGGATAGTTATCTTTCAGACAAGCTTTTTTCAAGTCCTGGAAGTCAGTACAGACTCTAATGGTACCTTGCTTCTTATCAACCGGAACGGGGTTTGAAACCTATTCCGTCATGTCAATCGGATAGATGAAACCGGCTTTAAGCAACTTTTCAACCTCCGCCTTAATGGCGGCTGCTTTTCTAGGGTTCACGGGACAGAGATTTTTTCTCACAGGTTTTGCGTTAGGGTATGTCGTGATGACATGCTCCATGATGGCTAGGTCTATACCTGGCATCTCCTCATATGACCAGGCAAAAACATCACGGAATTCTTTAAAAAGTTTTGTATACAGAGCGATCTCTTCTGAAGAACAGTCTGCACCAATAAAAATGTTTTCCACGACCCCGAGTTTGGTGGAAATGTTGATTGGAATTGTTCTCGATATATTAGCCATATTTCCCTCAGCATAAACAGCTCTCGAAGTAGAAGGAAAAGATGAAAAATCGACCAATCCACCGGGTCTCACAGGGAATTCCCCTCTCTCAATCCTGTCTAGATCTGGAAGCATGTAGGACCTGTGGTGCATATGTTCCCATGGTTGGTCCAGGCCCATCATGACTTCTAAGATGGCTTCATTAGATGGCAAAACCATATCTAAACAATCGAACGAGTGAGTGGAATTCAGTGACCATGCCGGAGCATAGTCCATATCTGACTCAACAAAGACTGGTGGAGTCATGATATGTTCCATTGTAGTGTGTTGTGTTTCCATATAGGCCACTTCTGCAATGGACAGAGGCACAAAAGGTTCTGACGTAGTAGGAAGGATCCAAGGATCAATTCTTAAACCAACCGTGAATGTTTCGGTAGCAGTACCCACATCAGAACGCATAAAAAGAATAGGGGAGGGGAGGTCGAAAGTGCCTATTAACGACCCGTACAACCCTGCTCCTAAACTCTCATTAACCGGGGTGGTTTGATCAACTAGGGGAACTGTGGTCTCCGAAGAAGTCTGGTTGTTTCTTTGAGTGAAAGAAAGTTGATCGACTGTAACAACCTTACCTTCAAATGGGAACATAACAACTCGAAAAACTGCCGATGCAATAGCTCGCATGGCATATGTCCAGCTCCTGCCTAATAACATATTGTAATCAAGCGGAGCATCCATAACTTCTACTTCTATAGCAACTGTCTTACCGGCCAATGTGACATCAAATGATGGCAAAACCCCATGTGGATGGAAAGTCCTGCCATCAAATGCAGTAAGCAGTGTGTTAGAAGGGGCTAACTCGGGGGAACCCAAAGCTTTCCAACAGGAAATTGACATTACGCAGGTCGACGCGCCCTCATATACGATAGCTCGTCTGATGGTCATTGGGCCATGGACAACTTCAATCTGAAGAGCAACGTGGTAGGGAAACCGGTATTCGACATCAGTCATATCAAATCGCGCAGACATGTTAGAGGATTCCATACTTCCAATAGTTGCCAGAAGTGCATTCTGTTGTAAAGGACAACTTTGCAAGACTTCTAAAGTAGACATGGCACGAGGGGTCTGGGCTCAATCTTCAACCACATTGTAGTTGGAAGCGGCCCGAGTGTTGGGATTGTGTGATGCCCGTTTCAAGACACCTTTCGGGATCTTGGGCATTGGGTCCACAGGTATGTGGAGTGGAGTGGAGGATTCTGGAATCTCTTTATCCTTTTTCTGTGCGTCCGGGGTATAGTTCCTGGCTCTCATTTGTAAGAGTGCATCCGAATTAACCATGTTAATAAAAGTTTGATCAACTGTAGCATGTGTAGTGCCCCCAGTGTTGGAGGTGCCAGAAGTTGAGCTCTTCCCTTTAGGGAATGGATCTTTCAGTACGGCAGGCTTCTTTTCTCTTAATAGCTTCTGGGCTTCTTCAAGCAGAGGGCATTGGTGAGTAAGGTGGTCCTGCTTGCAAAGTTTACAAGGGAACTTAACCTTCTTTTTCTCTTTGTTACCCTCTTCGACATTCTCTTTTTTGGGATTTTGTTGGTTCCCCTCTCCTTTCTTGCCCTTCTTTTTGTTATTGGGCTACCGAGGGCCCTTTTGATTGTTCTGAGCCTGGTTGACAGGCTCAGAAGTAGAAGGAGAGGTTATGACGGATGAAACTTCTGCAGTCGATTGTTTGACAGATAAGGCATGAACCTGTTTGGTCAATGCTTTGAAAGCTGCAGAGACAACTGAACCCACTATGCCGTCAGCATGTGGTCCAGGTTTAGGTCTACTCAGATCGGTATTCGATCGCGGTGCATTAGGTATGATCTCATACATTAACCCGGATTGTGCATAAACGAGATCTAACTGCTGGGTTCGTAGGATGGATTCTTCCTCGTTAGACACTCCATACGTAGCTACTTCCTTAGAAATGTAAGGAAGGAGTGATTTCAAATACCACTCAAGAAGGAATTCTGGAGGTATGTTGGCTTTAATGAGCCTCTTCCGTCTTCGCCACTCCTGAATGTGGTCAGATAAATGAGTGGCTTTATTTTGCCTAAATGTAGACAAAAGGTCTGTTCCGGCATCATACCGAACAAGAAGCTGGAAGTTATTCAAAAAGACAGTCGCGAGATCCCCAAAATTAAAGAATGTAGCTGCAGGTAACTCAATGTACCATTTGGTTGCAGCACCAGTTAAAGTCCTTTGGAACAGTCTCAATCTAATGGAATCTTCATTTAATGAGTTCGAGGAACACCATAAATGGAAAGTAGTGACATGGTCACCAGGGTCTTCACCTGTTTTGCCTTCGAACTTTGGAATGTCCAAAGGTAACTTGGTAGGAACTGGTGGCCATGTAGCATTATGATACACTTGATCGTTGGTCAGTTTGGAAAGATCTGGCAAATTCAAAGTTGCCAGAAATGGTAAACGAGGCCGGTAAGACGGTACTTGATAAGCTGGGGTCGAAAAAGGGGAACCACCCATAGTTTGACCCATGAACTGCTGGTAGGGGTTGCCCCCAGCCATCTGTTGGTAGGGGTTTCCCCCAACCATCTGTTGATAAGCGTTTCCACTGGCCATTTGCTGATAGGGGTTTCCACCTACCATCTGTTGATAAGGGTTGCCCCATATACTTGTTGGTAGGGGTTTCCCCCTGCCATCTGTTGTTGCATGAAAGAATTATTGAAATTTCCCCACCCATATGAAAGTGGGTTAGTGCTCTGTGGGTTCGTCCACTGTGGCTAGGTGTTAGCCCCACCATATTGCTGGTTAAAAATATTACCCCCTCCCCCTGCAAATAAGGAAAAATGGACATTACCTGCAGGCATATTACATTGATTCATGTTGGGACCTGCAAAGGTATTGAAACCAATGGTAGCTGACGTAGACGGTGCGGTCAAGGTACTCATGACAAGCACAGTTGCAAAAGCACTTGGCCCTGCAGCGGGTGTGGAAATCCAAGTATTGGGTATCTGATATAACGGTTGAAACGCAGGAGGTGACACTAAATTGGCTGTACTGCTAGGTCCAACAGTAGGTGTAGAGGTAGATGCCATAGTTGTTGAACTTGGCATACTTAACGTACCAGTATTAAAACTGAAAGATGGAGTGGACACAGAGGTTGTCTGTGCCGAACTTGGTGTAGCAGTAAAAGGAGGATTTACCGTGTTAGTGTTCATACCTATGGTGGGAGTTTGTGGAACTCCCTGTTCACCTCCTAGAGTAGACATCAGATGTCCATGAAAGAAATTATATGCACTGTAATGGGGTTGCTGAAAACCAACAGGTAACAAAAGAGGATTTCTAGGATTGGTCAGAGGAGGATTGAAGGGAGTGCTATACTCCGCAGAAGTAAGATCTTCAATCTCAACTGAACTAAAGTGTTGTTGATCTGGAGTAACTGTTTGTGGTTCCTCAGGAACCTCTATTTCAGGGTTTTCTATTGCTGTTTGTTGTTCTTCAGGAAACTCAACTTCAACTGGTAGTTCCTCAGGAATTCCTATTTCAGGATTTTCCGTTGTAAAAATTTCCTCAGGAAATTCTGTTTCAGGAATGGTTGCTGAAGAAAAACTGGGGTTTACCCGCTGTCTTCTAGCTGGCGGAAAAGGTTCTATTCTAACTGGTGGAAGGTTTTGAAGCCTTCTCGATCTACGAAGTTCTTGATTCTTTGTGATTATATATATAAAATAACAAACTAGAACCTAGTGGCCACTACGACTAGGGGGAAAACAGCACGCCAACTAAAAAAGTCCTAAGTATGCAAACCAGGCTAATGAGATTCCTTTCGGAGAAGAGTCTGGGATGATGAGGGCCCAGAACAGATCAACGAAGGAAGAAAGACAGTTACCCAAGGTCCACAATACAATGACTAAGGGTGCAAGCGCTGGAATCACCCAACCGCCCTCCCAAAGACTTGCAAGGGATTTCCTCCCACGTCTGTCTTAGGTACAGCAGATATACCCTCTGTTGTCACCTGTGTATGAACCTAAGGTCAGATACTAAGGATACCACAACACCGAAAACTCCTGGGGGAACAGTCCCTGGTCGAATCAGAAGGCGTGGGCAGGGTAACTGAGCCCGAAACTCAAAAGAGTCCGCATACGCGGTTCAATCCTGGTATATGCTCGAAATAGAAAGTAGGAGGAGTATTCCCAACAATCTAATCTCACAAGACCTACTGCATAGATCCCAGGAAAGCTTTGAGTGAAATGGATTTACCTGTGATAGTCGAACTACGATTTTTGCGTAATGTGTGATCTTGAGTGGTTTAAGGTGATTTAAACTCAAGATCCTAACCAAGACTAGTTGGTGTAGTGTATCGCTAAAAAAGAAAAAATTGTTTCTATTTCATTTTATTAAATTTTTTTTAGGGCTATTATTACTCAAAAGGTAGTGCATTTGTGTGGCGTGGTTGCAACAGAAAAGCAAAAGTGCATAAATTCTATCTTTCGACAACAAAACTCTTTTTTTTTCTATTTTTTCATTTAAAATTCTTTTCCAAACTGAAAAACTGAGCAAATCTACTTAAATTCTTTTTTTCTTTTTTTCTTTTGAAATTGTACAAAATAACCTATGCTATCTTGTAACAAATATATACCTTATTAAACTTTAAACTACCAATTTTTTTGCTTTTTCTGTTATCATAAACGAAAAAGAACTATAAACATGGAAAGCAAAAAAGACTTGTGTACAATGTGTAAGTATGGCTAAAAACGGTTTCTAAGCTTAGAGCTGTCAAAGCATTAGCTTAAAAAAGACTTGACCTACAGGTTTTTTACAAAGAAAAAACCTCTATACTTGGAAACAAAGTGGGGAGAAAACAAAGGAGATAGATACAAGAGGACTGACCTAAAGCATCCAAACCTAGCAAGGCCACTAAGCCAAGCAAAAAGTAGGCAAGCAAGCTACCAACTACCCTACTAACACAAGGACTGAGAAATGAATCAACCTAAAACACTTTAAACACACTTGAAACCAAAAAAAACAACAAGTCAAAGAAGGTTGGAAATCAACAAGTTCGGAAGACACCCTAAAGGCTCCAAAACAGACCAAACCCTAAAACAAAAGATAGGATAGGTGAAGAAGACAAATGTTTCTACAAACAGCGGATGCAAAAGTATGCAGGTTTGTAAACCAACAACATACAGTCAGGGAAAAAATAAGCGGAAGTGTTCACCACAAGACACAACCTAGTCTTCCAAAAAAGTTATAAACAGTCCAAACATTCCATCGGTAAGCAAGCGATCTAAAGATGGTAAAAAGACTCAAAGAAAGGTTCTATGACTTAAAAAAAAAAGTTTAAAACCCCAAATACCAGTCAAGGAGATCTAACAACAAAGTCAGGAGACCACCAAAAAGGCTAAAACTCAAGCAGACCACTAACAGCAGGCTTCAGGAAATGTACCCTGCTATGCAGTAGGGAAACTCGCGCTCCTGCAGAGATGGGCGCTACTGTATGTATAGCAAAGTAGCGTATGGGCGCTACTGTATGTACAACAAAGTAGCGCTCAAGTCTTAAAAGCTTAAAAAACTGACTTTGAAAAGATACAAAAAGACTGATTAAAGCAGAGAAAAACAAGCAGGGGGTACCTACAGTTTTTTTTAGCACATAAAAGGAGTTGAAACAGTTTTGGGAAGACAAACAAGAAAAGGTTTCCTAGAGCAAAAACACAACTATCCCTAGCGGAGTCACCAGTCTGTTGGTGGGCAAAACTACCCTATAGTAAGGAAACTGATACTATCAACTGGAAGGGGATGATAGGTAAGTGTATTAACTGCATTACAGAAATGTTCATGGAAAGAAATGAGTTATAGCCCTTGAGAACATACCTTTCAATTGACGTTCGATCCTAGCTCTTATTTGATCTTGCGCTCTATCCTCAAGTCCACCTCCTGTTCACTAAACCTGTAATACAAGTACCTTTCTCAGCGTATCTTGGATAATATATAATGATTGAAAGAAATAAAAGCAATTTTAAACATTCAATATTAACCAAAATAGATCCAAACTAATATATTATTTCAATGAACACTTAATTTGGACAAGAAAGACACTTCAACTTTTTATTGTCAAATGCAAATTGATGTTACAAATATACCTGACTTTGTGACATGCTCCTGCAACTTGATCCTGGGCTCCTGCTCTTCTCTAACTTGGATATCTTCTAGCATAAACTCCTCCAATGCAAATTTCTCCTTAAGGTCTCTTCACAACATTCATGTCTCTAACCCCTCTCTTTATTCTTCCCTGTATTTATAGGACATGAGAAGTAGTTCAGGTCGAGAGATGGTTATGGAGGAAGTTGGGGAAGTTGGGAAACTACCTACAACTAATCCTCTTTGTGAAGTTAATTATTTTTTAATCATCTTTTGAGATGTACGCTACTATTTTTCAGTGAAGTAGCATTTAGGGCGCTACTTTAAAGCTTGTAAACTAGCGCTCATATCTTTTTAAATGTTGAACGCTACTCTGTTGAAGAGGAGTAGCGCTCATAAGAGCTTGAGCGCTACTATGGTACACTGGAGTAACGTATAGGCGCTAGTCTACTGAAGTAGAGTAGCGCTCATATCTCAGAATGATATTTTTAGGGTTTTTTCAGTGTTGTCTGGAGGTAGAGTAAGTCAATGTCTCATCTAGGGTCAACATGCTCCTCCATCCAAGTTGTCCTTTTGTGTGATCAACAGCTCAAGGTGATCACGGACGGAGAGGTGCAGGTTTGACCTATAACAGTAGGCTCCTCCACCACAGTGGATACATAGCCATCCAAGTCATGTTCCGTTAGGATGTTGAGAATCATAGCCTTCCAAGTGTTGAAGTTTGAGTAGCCCTCAAGACGATCTTTCGATCTTACAGAGACTGATTCCATAGTCTTCAAATCTTGTGCTCAACTTCTTGGGATCAATGTAGGATCTAGCTGGCATGCAAAACTAATCTCCTTCATGCCCTGAGATTTGATACCATGTTGAAATTTGGTTGAGCTTTGATCTTTAATTATTTTATATGCAGAGACTTGAAGAAATGAGTTGATTCAATCCATGAAATCCATACAACCATAACACAAGATATACCCTCGAAAAATACTCAAAATTATGAGAACAAAAACCCCAGCAATTCTTCTGAATATAATATAATGGATAACAGAGAATGCTTTCTTTTACAACATAGAAGATTGCTTTCAAAAGATAAGAGATCACCAAACTTCTTGGTGAAGATATAGAAGCAATAGAGAAGAGAGATCAATCGGATGTGTGCCCAGCACGAACAATACCTTGCGCAAAGAGAAGTGCCTTGCCTTCAATGAAGAAGAGAATTCGCTTCACACTGGATTCAACAATCCTGTATAACATATTTATGCATTCTTCTCTTCTATTTTTAACTTCTAACTTTAGGATAAAATCACCCTCAAACTGGATGTATTAATTTTGCATGGAGTGGTATGCCCTACTTCTCATGCAGTGCTTCATCTCACTAAGTTGTCACTTAGGATGAACTCGCCTCTTAATTGAAAGCTTGCCCACTTAGTTAGGTGGCTAACTTAAGTGTCGACATGAAAGTGTTACAACTCATGTGTCATATTTTAGTTTAACATAAGTGTCGTCATGCAATGACACTTAGTTAACTAGATCTTCTCTTTACCTGAAGTGTCATCTTTTAGTTTAACTAAAGTGTAAACTAGTCCATTTTATTTAACACTCAGTTAACTGGAATCATGCTGATTGTTTTACTTGAAGTGACCACTATGAGTTCTTTAGTTAAATGAGGCATATCTTTAACTGATTCTTTAACTGAAGCATTGATACTTAACTGAAACTTTAATAATTTGAGTTCTCTTTAATTAGCTGAAGTGTCTGCATGGGAAATTTCAAATTCTCTTGATCTCTATGCTTTATCTTTTATTTCTTTATCTCTTACTGCATGGTCAATATGTGCTAACTTTAATTATACATCACATTACATTATACTAAGAATAATTATCGAATGCTATGATCATATTATATTATTCCGGACCAAATGATCATATGCTAAAGTAATTCACTTTAGAGGTGATCAATCTCTAAAGGGGACTTAATAGCAATCTGGTGGTCATGGTTAATAATATATCACACAACATTAAATGATTTTAACAAGTAAAGCATGACCTTTATATGGAAGGTCCACCTTTATATGGGAGGTCCATCTCATGGATACCTTTATACAGAAGGTTCAGGAAGTCCATCTCATGGATACATTTATACGGAAGGTTCACATGATAATCATGACTTGATACACACAAGTTTGGAGCCTTGTCCAACAAGACTTTACAACATCATTACTTTGATCAATTACCTCTATGCGGGAGGAATAACCTTTACATGAAAGGCAATCAAAGTGCTCACCTCTAAACGGGAGGATCAATCTTGAATACACAATATTGGTTTGCAGAATGTCTCCCGATGTCGTATATTTAACATTTTTTACCATTACCAATTCACTAGGATAGATTATTCCCAATAAGATCGAAAGAATGCAATATAGATTTCCAGATGATCAAAATGTTTGGTTGTCTTTTTTTTTGTATTTCAAATCAAATCCTCCAAGGAAGCTGGGGCTATGTATTTATGAGTGACAACTTTGGTCCATATAATTCGGGATGATAACAATCTCCAAATACCTTTGGCCACAAGGGCTTTTGAGAAGAGGAATATATTCTTCAAGCCCCAACCACCATCATCCTTAGGTAAGGAAATCCTCTCCCATCTAACCCAAGTTAAAGCTTGATTATCCTTATTCCTCCTCTAAAGGAAATAGAAGTACAACTTGTGGATTTTCTCTAGTACTCCTTTCGGAATCTAGGCAAGAGACATCTAATATACTAGAATGGCTTCCAATATTGATTTTACCAGTACCAGTCTTCCTTCTCTTGAAAGCCACTTACGGCTGCATGACTATAGTCTTTTTTCAAGCTTTGCCAACAACCACAACCAATCCGCTTTCTTTTAGTTGTTTGTATTTAAATGAAACCCCAAATACTTATGCCCATCATTGAAGTCTATCTTCAAAAAGGGGGGTTTTGAAATAACATATCTCTCTTCAGCCTCTTCCATATTTAAACAGGAATAAGTGTATTTTCTGTCTTTGATAACCATACATGTGGATCTATAGAAGAGTTCCAACATACCTATCAACTTGTCCATATCTCTCATTGAACCATTGCAGAAAACTAAGATATCATAAATAAATAATAGATGATATATATGAAGGATCTGGGAGATCTAGATTCCATTGAAGCTACCATTCCTCTTTGCATTCCCCAAGGATCTACTAAGTCCTTCTACAACCAATAAAAATAGGACAGGTTACGATGCGAATCCTTGTTGAAGTCCTCTCTTAGCATGGGAGAAAGGGGAAGTTGCTCCCTTAATCAACGCCACAAAGGAGACTAATTGGATGCAACTCATCGCCCAATTTATAAAATCCACTTCAAATCCTAGGTGTGATAGAAGTAGCCATAAGTAGATATAGTTTACACGATAATAGACTTTAGAAAGGTCAATTTCGATCACTGCCCCTTTGAGATTCCTAATATTTATACTATGGAGTCACTCTTGAGCTACTTCGTTTGCTTCATGAATCTGTCTACCCTTCAGAAACTCAAAATGTAGAAATTGATTTGGAACTTGTATCTCCTTTATTCTTCTTACACTAATTTTGGAAACCACTTTGTATATTCCTTGCATAAATAAATCGTCCTAGAATCATAAAAAATTTGGGGATTATCCAATTTGGGAATGAGGGCTATAAAGGTGGATTTGAAATGGGCATGGATTCTTCCAGTAACTCAATATTCTTCAACCACTCTTAAAAGATACTATCCTAATGCTTCAAAGAAACCCAGATAGAATTCAACTGGCCACCCATCCATCCCAGGACTCTTTTCCTTCTGAAATATGTGAAGGATTTCAGTTAGTTTCTCTTTAGTAACTTCTTCCATCAAGTCTAGATTTTCCTCATTTATAAAATTAGCGAAAGTTTGTGCTATTTTGACAATTTCTACAATTAAAGTTCCCTCTTGGGATTTGAACAAGTTCCCAAAATTTTCTTTAGTCATATTATCTAGACCCTCAAAGGAAGAGACCATTTCTCCATCATGGTTTTGGAGGCTCCAGATTGTGTTAGAATTCTTCCTTCCTTAAGCGTAAGCCTGGAATAATTTTGTGTTTTAATCACCACATTTTAGCCAGGTGGCTCTACTCTTATGTCTCCATTCTGCCTATTTATCATCTAGTAGAGACCTGCATCTTCCTTCTAGTTGTGCCAGATGTTCCTTGGTTTCATCCGATCAAAATCCCCCACCTTCTAAATCATACACTTCTTGTAGAGCATCTTCAATTTCCTTTAGATCTCATTATTCATTCTTCTTTTTCTGATGGGCCCATCCAATGGTCTCTTGTTTTGTTTTTTTGAGGTTTGCTTCAAATTGAGTTGTAGTAGGCATGGGAGCTTCCTAATCATAGGGAGTCCATATATTTTTAACTAGTTCTTGGAAAGATTCATATTTTAACCAACCTGCATTAAACTTGAGCAGACTCCCTAGTTTGAGATCCCTTCCTTTTAATTATAGGGTGATGGGGAAATGATCTGACTCCCCACCATACCTAACCCATTTTGTCATCATCATGTTATCTATTAGGCCTTCTGAAATGAAAATACAGTCCAATATCTTAGCAATATAATTTTTTCCTATCCTTTTATTGGTCTATGTTGGTTTCGGCTTTACAGGTTCAATATACAGAAGACATTTCCTATCTAGGTCATGAATAAAAAAATCCGTAATAGAGTCTGGTTGTGCCTTCGCCCCCCATACCTCCGTTGATCCTAACAAAAAATTAAGATCATCCCCAATAATGAGAGCATTCAGATTCATTCGGATTCATGAAATATTTTCTCATCAAATCATTCCAGAATGCCTCCTGGTCCACATAGTGGTTGTATATGTTGAGAATCAACAACTCTAGACCTAGATATTCTGAGAAAACTTCCAAACCTAGTCTTAAATCATTAATCCAGAAATTGGTTTCCCTGATTACCTTCATATTCCAACCAATGGGTAACCCACCAGAGTGTCCCTTTACATCAACAACAAAGGACCATCCTTTGAAAAGAGCTTCTAGTAAAGATTTCATAGAATATCCATCCCCCAATGTTTCCTAGAGGAGAAGAATGTTCAGGGTGGTGGAATCCACCAACCGCTTTCAAGAATATTTTTTGGATGGGATCACCAAACCCTACAATTAAAGGAGACTAATTTCATTTGGAAACCCCTGAGAGGGAGTTCGATGCTCTAAGTGCCTTGTCAATTGAGTTTTCTTTGCATGTCTCCATGTCTTCCTGTTCCTTATCTTGATTTTTTGAGATAAAATATTTCCTTTCCCTACCTTTTCCAATTAAAATACTACCGATAATTTGACCTAGACCCCTCTTTGGCTTATGAGCTTGGATTACCAAGGGTATCTTCCTATTTCTCAAGCTATACAAAATTGTCGAGTCTTCTGAGTCTTTAGAAGAGTTTGATTCAAAGGAGACAATGGAAGGAGGGATGGTATCTCCTTCCCACTAACTTGGACACACAACTGAACTGAACTGGGGCAAGGGAGTTGACCCGATTCTTTCCCGAAGGGTGGGGGAAGGAGGGGTCGAACCAATAATGATTGAATTAGAAAAATGAATATTTTGAAAGGAAACCGAGAGAATAAATTATGTCAACATACCCTTATCTGAAGTCATAGCTTTGTCCAAACCTTGGGCTTGGGGACTTCTTTCCATTACTAGATATCCCTCTTCCATCTGCACATTTGGGACTATCTCCTGAAGAGTGGTCACGAGAGTAGTTTGTTCCAAACTCAAGAACTCTACTAGCTTCTCTTGTTGCGCTTCTAAAAAACTACCTGAATTTTGTGCCATATCCACTCTCTCATTTCCTTCAGAAGCGGTAGAGCATTTCTTATGTGGAGAGGATCCCACAGGTTCCTTAAAGGGAAGGTGTTAGTTCTCCGCAATGTGTCCATATCCATGGCACCTGTGACACCTAAAGGGCAAACCTTCGTAGTTCAAGCATTGAAAATAGGCCTTTTTCCCTACTATGAACTTTATTTCTTCTAACAAACCTTCCCTAGTGTCCAAATTTACCAAGATTTGAGACACTATCATCTCTCCAGAGGTTTCAAAGGACTTTTAGACCTCCAAAAAGTCCCCAACATCATTTCTGATATGTTTAAGGGACTCAATCGACCAAAATTCTATCAGAATCCCAAGGAGTTGGACACAAATCTATGCAACATTTATCCTTTCTCGCTTTAGGTTGAATATGGTAGTCCATCTCTTCAAAACCATAAGGATCAATTTAATGCTCCAATTATGTTTAAGAACCCATTGAGCATCCATAGAGGAGTTTAAAAAGAAGGAAAACTAACCTCTAGCCATAATCCTAATTATTGGAAAGTAATCTATCTTCTGGTCTCATGTCTCTTTTGCCTAGTTTTTCAGGGTGTCACCACCAAACCTCTACCCTTGAGCCCTTCCTACCATGGATTTGTTCACATAATCCATTAAATTATTCATTTGGATGTCCCTTCCAAAAACCAGCTCCACCTCCCTTCCTTTTTTTTACACACTAGACGTTCTTCTTTCACCTGTTACTCCTAATCCCTTACCCCAAATCTAGCTCATTTCCTATAGGAATCACTCTGGGTTTAATTATCCAGAGTGGAGAGAACTATTTGCTGGAATTGGCCTCGAGGAAATATGATCCTCCTTCTCCAACGACAATCTAAACCGCTCTTCTCCCATCCACACCTAATCACTCCTTAGAATAGTTAAATGAATATCCGACGCAAGCGATCCAACACTCAAGATACTCGAACTAAAATCCCTTGGGAAGGATAAAACCACACTCAGGAGAGCTAGCTCCTTCGAAACACCAGGCTTGAGAAACTGTGCTAAACCCTCATTGGGACCTAGGAACACCAATGTAGAATGAAATTGGTCCAACCCTAAGGAGGTAGGTTTAAATGACCAAGAGGAAATCATAGGGATTTCCACCTGGAAGAAGGAGGAACTAGGGAGTGATTGTTCAATTTGTTGTACAGTTTCTTCAGACGCTTTTATTAAATCTAAAGGAAAATAACATAAACAAATAAATAAAAACGTGTTTTAAATATAAATTAATAACAAGAAACAACAGTCTCTAGTCTATAAATGCAAAACTTTGGTATTTACAACATAGTGTAGAATGAAATGCACTAATCTTCATGGGATTTAGCGAAAGAATTGGGGTTCACCTTGGGCTTTAGCAAAAGAATTGGGGTTCACCTTGAAATGCCTATAGCATAGATATCTATACTATGTGGTATGTCTAATGCCCATGTAGACATGTTGAACCATTGTTGAATGGGTGGACTGCTAAAACACCTAGGGCAGTGTGCGTATCATCCACATTAAAAATCAACACGTTGACGCATGTTATAGTTTTGTTTTGCATGGAGATCATTTCCGAGGGGAAATTACACATGGTGTAACCTTGGACAAGGAACAACATTTTAGGATCCTTGTTAGTGTTGCAAGAATCATTGGAAGTATAAGGTTCTTTCCTTAGAGAGGCTTGCCCAACTTGCAAGTGCCTGTGGCTTGAACATGGAAAATTAATTAGTCCATGTCTGTTGAACTATACTAGACATGCTTGTCGATTGTTGTTGCTAACACTTTATCACAACAATGCCACATGCCATGCTTGTTGACCCATGGTGATAACACTTTATCAAAAAGATGTAACATGGCACTGCTGAAGATAGGCATCACATGAGATATGACAAGGAAATCGTTGTAGGTTGAGAAATTGTTTTCTACGTGTTTTTGATAAAGACCCGAAAGATGCATTCCCAATAATATATTACATGTTTTTTTAATTTATACTATATAATGGAGCTTGAGAATATTATAAAAGTTTTCCTTGCAGATTTAATCAATTGGTAGCATGTTCCAATGCTCTAGTGTAGTGTGCACACTCTGATTATAATATCCTTCAAGTCTACTGAGTGAGAACGATAAAATAGCCGCAAAAGTCATACTATTTTATAGGTTGCAAGGGAAGAGGATCTTGGTTTACATAGTTTTCTCTGCAACGGTCTCCAAATGCAATGTCCACGGTTCCAACTTCCTTGTACAAGTACTAAAACATAAAAATGAACATGTTGCAGAAGAAATACTGTTTTACATGTGAAAGAACATCTTGATTTACATAGTTTTCTTTGCAAGTGACTCCAAGTCCAATCTCCCTCGCTCCTGCTTCCCAATTACTATAATAGGCACATTAATGAAGGTGTTACCCATAATTGTGGCTTTTGTTCCAGTGAGAATAACAATAAGGATTGGTGCATATGATATCAATTGTTATTAATTTAAAAGTACAGTTCAATTTTAGAAACATCCATTTTGCCTAGTGTGCTTACTCCCATTTTGGCTACACTCCCAATCGCAATTGCATTGTAGCATTCACAGTGGCATAAAAAAATTGGACAGAAATCCCATTGTCAGAAAGATGCGAAGTAATATTTGATGAAAATTTAGGTGGAGTGATAGGAAAGTTATTTTATTATACCAAAAGGCATATTATTTTTACAAGTGGAAGTTGAATGAAGAGAAAATATATGAATGGTGTGAACTACCTTCCATTTCTTTGACAAAAACCACCTTTCCTTCCGTGACAATTAACATCAGTGGATTAATAATTATGATTGGCTACGAAATGAATATGTCGATATTGAACGAGAAGGGGATATTGATAGCTCGAAAAATGAGATTACCATGGATTTGTCCACTCAAATGACCTATTAAAGTTTCTATATCAGTGTTTGAATCCAACAACAGTGGTAACTCGATTTTTGTGATTTCATTTTTCTTTGGGGGCGAAGTTTAGTTTTGACCTAGAGTTTTGATGATCCGAATGAACTTCTGTAGAAAAATTCCAATTATCATTTATTCTTTTTTTTTTCCAACTTACATTGACACAGTTCCAACTACCATTTAACATTTTTGGATCACCTTTGAATCCAACAACATGTGATGGCCTTAAATAGTATATACATTTCTAAAATTTTGATTTCCATAGTTTATTGTTGTTCTCCACTTTCTTAATTTCCTTAATTACCCTATTTAAGAGAATATTTTATGGTGACCTTGAAAACTGGTGAACAGTCATTTAAATATCAAATAACATTGCAGAGAAGTTACCTTGTTTCCATATTTTGAACGGATATATTTGTTTAGACAATGAGAACGAGGGCATTTTGAATTGAAATTTTGATTTCCATAGTTTACTTGTATTCTTCACTTTTTAATTTTCTTATTTACCCTATTTAAGAGAATAGTTTATGGTGATCATGAAAACTGGTGAACATTCATTCAAATATCAAATAAGATAGTAGGAGGGTTACCTTCCTTCCATATTTTGAACTGATATATTTGTTTAGACAGTGAGGACTAGGGAATTTTGAACTAATATATTTGTTTAGACGCTGAGGAGTATAAGATAGTAGGAGAGTTACCTTCCTTCCATATTTTGAATTGATATATTTGTTTAGACAGTGAGGACTAGGGAATTTTGAACTAATATATTTGTTTAGACACTGAGGAGTAGAGCATAGTAAGAACTAGGGCATTTTGAACTAAAATTTTGATTTCCATAGTTTACTTGTATTCTCTACTTTCTTAAATTTCTTATTTATCTTATTTAAGAGAATAGTTTATGGTGATCATGAAAATTGGTGAATAGTTATTAAAATATCAAATAGGATTGTAGCATAGTTACCTTACTTCCATATTTTGAAGAAATATATTTATCCTCCTCTAATCAAATACAACAAAGAAAATGATGCAGTCTCCCACATGGCAAGAGTGGCCTCTCTGCTTGAGAAAATAAGTAATATGAGATACTCCCGTTTATATTTCACTTGAGGTGAAGGTTCTGTTATGGGGAGGGATCGATATCATAGTTCTGATGTAGTGCATCCTCCATCGTGACCTAATTTTGGAGTTGAGCCTTCCCCATTGTGATATGCATGATTTCCAATCGTATCCACATCAATTGAAGCATATATCCGTTGGGGTAAATACCTCAGAAATATTAGCATGTAACAGAAGATAATGAATTGCAAACACATATCCAAAAGAATGATTGTAATAAGTGTATATTAGTACTCTAAGGAGGTGGTTATAGAAGTATTGGTTTGAGAAGAAGCCAATCCGAAGATAGTTAAAGCTTATTCCATTTTTGTTGTTGCTGAAGAGAGTCTTTAGAAGCAAAATTTTTCCAAATCCACCCTTCCCGAACACACCAATGCACAAGAATGGAGACTTAGCTGCTTCAAAAATCATTGATTCCTTGAGTCTTTCCAAATCATTTCATATCCCACAATAAGGGGTTCCTTGATTAAGAAGCTTGTTGAAGAAATTACAGTTTGGGAGGTGGTTGCAAAAGTACTGGATTGACAAGAAGCCAAGCCAGAGATAAGAATCCAAGATAGAGATAATAAAAGTTTATTCGATTCCAGGAAGGGCATCCTTTACAAATGGGTAAAGCTAAAGCTTAGATTACGTGATAAAGAGATGCCAAACTCGTCGTAGAGCTTATTAGCTTTCTCTCCCATGAATTCCCATTGACACCTGGAGCTGGAGGACAGGTAGGTGTTGCCTCATCAACAATTGGAACCAATTTCCTTAATTGGCTAGCTTCGCGTAGAAAAGGAATAGGATAGATCCTTTTCCTCAACATGTGGGAGGGAACAACTTGGAAAACAAAATATGTTTCAACTTTCATGCACTTAGTATATAGTGGCCTTGATATAAGGCCAAATAAGGCCTCCAAACATGAGATTAGATAGAAGACAATAAAAACAAACAAAAAATTGGTTAAAATGGGTTGGAAATAGTGTCGAACTAATAGTTTAGTGCATAATTGATTTCAAGAGTTCCTAATGCAAGGCAGGGACTAATAACCTGATGAGTATACAATTCTTACTTTCATAATATTTCTTAACATATTTTGTTGTTGAAATCAAAGATACTATAATTTGATCATAAAATCCTTCATAATTAAAACCATCATCTTAATAAGCAAATTAAATGGATTTTTATATATGCATACCAGTCTTGAATGGTCTCAATATAGAGAAAGACAAATGATTAAAAGCTTATGATATTAATTTAAGATGATTTTGGGTTCAAATAATAATTCAAGAGCAAACATAAATGGTAGATATCCCTTTTGAGGTTTTAAAGACACAAAATAAGATTTTAAAATCATGGAATACCACATATCCATTTGTTTATATTTAGGAAGCTAGTGAAGAAGTTAAATTATTTGGAGGGACTAGGCCAAAATGCATTCAAGTAAGTTTCTCCATAAGACCCTAGTTTGTGTTCGTATTTAGGAAGCGAGTGAAGAAGTTGTAAATTATTTAGAGGAAATATTCCAAACTACATTTAAGTAAATTTCTCCATAAAACCCTAGTTTGTATTCATTGTTTTCAAGGTGTAGGGTTTGACAAAACTCTAACCTTCCTCTCGAATATCCAAGATAAGGGTAGTTTTGAAGTCAATATGAAGGACACACTAGGGGCGCATATGCATCATCCCCTAACATATAAATGAACATATAACCAGATAAATATACATCATGAAATACATCAATAAACATATAATAATATGCTTACATCAATAGGATCGCGTTCCACCCATCCATAGGCATTGTCAATCGATATCTTACTTTGACAGTCCACCCCTGAGTTGGGGCCATGGATCCTCATGCAAAGGCACACTCAACTTTTCTCGGAAACACCTCTTCCGAGAAAAACAAAAAAAATCCCAATGTTATTTTTCAGTTCGTTCTCCGCTGCCTATGGGATATGACCTAACTTGCCATTCTCATCTCCTAGATTTCTGTGGGAGAAACCTGCACTAGTACTCTCCTGTCCGTTCTCCATTTCCTATGAGATGTGACTTAACTCGTCCATCTCGTTTCCTGGCTTTCTGTGTGAGAAACCCAGACTAATACTTTTCGACAAACCAAACTAACTCTCTGGTATAGATGTTTAGAATATACTATGGAAAGAGCCCTGTAACAAATAGAAAGACTCTGCACAATCTCAACGCTGTTAATATAGACTTGACCAAGCATGTATTACAGAACATAAAATAAAACAAGTTTTCCCCAAAACAAAAACACATAGCACATAAAAACATTGCTCTTCACTAGTCTATCCTCCTTCCTATAATGAGATAGCTCTTGGATCTGTAAACTAGGGAGCAATTTGAATCATTTTGGTAAATAAACTGCAACAAAAAACTCACTCTCATTTGCATAAGGAGATCCATAGAAAAATATCAAGAGTCTCCATACTCTTGATAGCTTTCTCACAATCTAGTCATGGCTCCCATACCAAAACTAAAACTCAACAATCATGAAAAAACCAAATGCCTGCTTCTCTATGAACCTGCAGAGGGTGTTTCATAAGCAAGAGGACCATTCAAATTATCAAAGAAGGAAGAAATTCGAAATAGAGAGGTGAAAAAATCCCCATAATGGAGAGAGCACCAATTCGTAGAGAGAAAGGAGACAAATTCGAATGCATAGCCAAAAAGGCAATCCGAATTCCTTATGCCCCATTCAAAATCATGAGAGAGTGGTTCCTATTCCTTGTGGACCAAACCAAAATTATGGAAGGAAGGTTACAAAAAAAATTATATTTCCATAATAGAAAAATCCAGGGAATAAAGAAGGGTGTTACAAAGAAAAAATCAAGGAGAAAAATCCAGAAAAAGCAAGGAGGGCACACTTGTTAATTAATGGAGGCAAAAATCAAGGAGTGGAAGCACAAATCAAGCTTACAACTCCTAAAATCATGGATGAGGGAACCTTACCCAAAAAATAGGCCAATAAAACTCAAATTTAATTAAAATATAAAAATATCATGCACCATGGTCTAGCAAACCACTAGGAGTGAAAATATAAAGCACTAGGAAAATAACATTCCCGACAACCATCAAAACTACGAGGGTGCACTAATCAAAGAGGGTCCATCAAACAATAAATAATAGATGATATATATGAAGGATCTGGGAGATCTAGATTCCATTGAAGCTACCATTCCTCTTTGCATTCCCCAAGGATCTACTAAGTCCTTCTACAACCAATAAAAATAGGACAGGTTACAATGCGAATCCTTGTTGAAGTCCTCTCTTAGCATGGGAGAAAGGGGAAGTTTCTCCCTTAATCAACGCCACAAAGGAGACTAATTGGATGCAACTCATCGCCCAATTTATAAAATCCACTTCAAATCCTAGGTGTGATAGAAGTAGCCATGAGTAGATATAGTTTACACGATAATAGACTTTAGAAAGGTCAATTTCGATCACTGCCCCTTTGAGATTCCTAATATTTATACTATGGAGTCACTCTTGAGCTACTTCGTTTGCTTCATGAATCTGTCTACCCTTCAGAAACTCAAAATGTAGAAATTGATTTGGAACTTGTATCTCCTTTATTCTTCTTACACTAATTTTGGAAACCACTTTGTATATTCCTTGCATAAATAAATCGTCCTAGAATCATAAAAAATTTGGGGATTATCCAATTTGGGAATGAGGGCTATAAAGGTGGATTTGAAATGGGCATGGATTCTTCCAGTAACTCGATATTCTTCAACCACTCTTAAAAGATACTATCCTAATGCTTCAAAGAAACCCAGATAGAATTCAACTGGCCACCCATCCATCCCAGGACTCTTTTCCTTCTGAAATATGTGAAGGATTTCAGTTAGTTTCTCTTTAGTAACTTCTTCCATCAAGTCTAGATTTTCCTCATTTATAAAATTAGCGAAAGTTTGTTCTATTTTGACAATTTCTACAATTAAAGTTCCCTCTTGGGATTTGAACAAGTTCCCAAAATTTTCTTTAGTCATATTATCTAGACCCTCAAAGGAAGAGACCATTTCTCCATCATGGTTTTGGAGGCTCCAGATTGTGTTAGAATTCTTCCTTCCTTAAGCGTAAGCCTGGAATAATTTTGTGTTTTAATCACCACATTTTAGCCAGGTGGCTCTACTCTTATGTCTCCATTCTGCCTATTTATCATCTAGTAGAGACCTGCATCTTCCTTCTAGTTGTGCCAGATGTTCCTTGGTTTCATCCGATCAAAATCCCCCACCTTCTAAATCATACACTTCTTGTAGAGCATCTTCAATTTCCTTTAGATCTCATTATTCATTCTTCTTTTTCTGATGGGCCCATCCAATGGTCTCTTGTTTTGTTTTTTTGAGGTTTGCTTCAAATTGAGTTGTAGTAGGCATGGGAGCTTCCTAATCATAGGGAGTCCATATATTTTTAACTAGTTCTTGGAAAGATTCATATTTTAACCAACCTGCATTAAACTTGAGCAGACTCCCTAGTTTGAGATCCCTTCCTTTTAATTATAGGGTGATGGGGAAATGATCTGACTCCCCACCATACCTAACCCATTTTGTCATCATCATGTTATCTATTAGGCCTTCTGAAATGAAAATACAGTCCAATATCTTAGCAATATAATTTTTTCCTATCCTTTTATTGGTCTATGTTGGTTTCGGCTTTACAGGTTCAATATACAGAAGACATTTCCTATCTAGGTCATGAATAAAAAAATCCGTAATAGAGTCTGGTTGTGCCTTCGCCCCCCATACCTCCATTGATCCTAACAAAAAATTAAGATCATCCCCAATAATGAGAGCATTCAGATTCATTCGGATTCATGAAATATTTTCTCATCAAATCATTCCAGAATGCCTCCTGGTCCACTTAGTGGTTGTATATGTTGAGAATCAACAACTCTAGACCTAGATATTCTGAGAAAACTTCCAAACCTAGTCCTAAATCATTAATCCAGAAATTGGTTTCCCTGATTACCTTCATATTCCAACCAATGGGTAACCCACCAGAGTGTCCCTTTACATCAACAACAAAGGACCATCCTTTGAAAAGAGCTTCTAGTAAAGATTTCATAGAATATCCATCCCCCAATGTTTCCTAGAGGAGAAGAATGTTCAGGGTGGTGGAATCCACCAACCGCTTTCAAGAATATTTTTTGGATGGGATCACCAAACCCTACAATTAAAGGAGACTAATTTCATTTGGAAACCCCTGAGAGGGAGTTCGATGCTCTAAGTGCCTTGTCAATTGAGTTTTCTTTGCATGTCTCCATGTCTTCCTGTTCCTTATCTTGATTTTTTGAGATAAAATATTTCCTTTCCCTACCTTTTCCAATTAAACTACTACCGATAATTTGACCTAGACCCCTCTTTGGCTTATGAGTTTGGATTACCAAGGGTATCTTCCTATTTCTCAAGCTATACAAAATTGTCGAGTCTTCTGAGTCTTTAGAAGAGTTTGATTCAAAGGAGACAATGGAAGGAGGGATGGTATCTCCTTCCCACTAACTTGGACACACAACTGAACTGAACTGGGGCAAGGGAGTTGACTCGATTCTTTCCCGAAGGGTGGGGGAAGGAGGGGTCGAACCAATAATGATTGAATTAGAAAAATGAATATTTTGAAAGGAAACCGAGAGAATAAATTATGTCAACATACCCTTATCTGAAGTCATAGCTTTGTCCAAACCTTGGGCTTGGGGACTTCTTTCCATTACTAGATATCCCTCTTCCATCTGCACATTTGGGACTATCTCCTGAAGAGTGGTCACGAGAGTAGTTTGTTCCAAACTCAAGAACTCTACTAGCTTCTCTTGTTGCGCTTCTAAAAACCTACCTGAATTTTGTGCCAGATCCACTCTCTCATTTCCTTCAGAAGCGGTAGAGCATTTCTTATGTGGAGAGGATCCCACAGGTTTCTTAAAGGGAAGGTGTTAGTTCTCCGCAATGTGTCCATATCCATGGCACCTGTGACACCTAAAGGGCAAACCTTCGTAGTTCAAGCATTGAAAATAGGCCTTTTTCCCTACTATGAACTTTATTTCTTCTAACAAACCTTCCCTAGTGTCCAAATTTACCAAGATTTGAGACACTATCATCTCTCCAGAGGTTTCAAAGGACTTTTAGACCTCCAAAAAGTCCCCAACATAATTTCTGATATGTTTAAGGGACTCAATCGACCAAAATTCTATCAGAATCCCAAGGAGTTGGACACAAATCTATGCAACATTTATCCTTTCTCGCTTTAGGTTGAATATGGTAGTCCATCTCTTCAAAACCATAAGGATCAATTTAATGCTCCAATTATGTTTAAGAACCCATTGAGCATCGATAGAGGAGTTTAAAAAGAAGGAAAACTAACCTCTAGCCATAATCCTAATTATTGGAAAGTAATCTATCTTCTGGTCTCATGTCTCTTTTGCCTAGTTTTTCAGGGTGTCACCACCAAACCTCTACCCTTGAGCCCTTCCTACCATGGATTTGTTCACATAATCCATTAAATTATTCATTTGGATGTCCCTTCCGAAATCCAGCTCCACCTCCCTTCCTTTTTTTTACACACTAGACGTTCTTCTTTCACCTGTTACTCCTAATCCCTTACCCCAAATCTAGCTCATTTCCTATAGGAATCACTCTGGGTTTAATTATCCAGAGTGGAGAGAACTATTTGCTGGAATTGGCCTCGAGGAAATATGATCCTCCTTCTCCAACGACAATCTAAACCGCTCTTCTCCCATCCACACCTAATCACTCCTTAGAATAGTTAAATGAATATCCGACGCAAGCGATCCAACACTCAAGATACTCGAACTAAAATCCCTTGGGAAGGATAAAACCACACTCAGGAGAGCTAGCTCCTTCGAAATACCAGGCTTGAGAAACTGTGCTAAACCCTCATTGGGACCTAGGAACACCAATGTAGAATGAAATTGGTCCAACCCTAAGGAGGTAGGTTTAAATGACCAAGAGGAAATCATAGGGATTTCCACCTGGAAGAAGGAGGAACTAGGGAGTGATTGTTCAATTTGTTGTACAGTTTCTTCAGACGCTTTTATTAAATCTAAAGGAAAATAACATAAACAAATAAATAAAAACGTGTTTTAAATATAAATTAATAACAAGAAACAACAGTCTCTAGTCTATAAATGCAAAACTTTGGTATTTACAACATAGTGTAGAATGAAATGCACTAATCTTCATGGGATTTAGCGAAAGAATTGGGGTTCACCTTGGGCTTTAGCAAAAGAATTGGGGTTCACCTTGAAATGCCTATAGCATAGATCTCTATACTATGTGGTATGTCTAATGCCCATGTAGACATGTTGAACCATTGTTGAATGGGTGGACTGCTAAAACACCTAGGGCAGTGTGCGTATCATCCACATTAAAAATCAACACGTTGACGCATGTTATAGTTTTGTTTTGCATGGAGATCATTTCCGAGGGGAAATTACACATGGTGTAACCTTGGACAAGGAACAACATTTTAGGATCCTTGTTAGTGTTGCAAGAATCATTGGAAGTATAAGGTTCTTTCCTTAGAGAGGCTTGCCCAACTTGCAAGTGCCTGTGGCTTGAACATGGAAAATTAATTAGTCCATGTCTGTTGAACTATACTAGACATGCTTGTCGATTGTTGTTGCTAACACTTTATCACAACAATGCCACATGCCATGCTTGTTGACCCATGGTGCTAACACTTTATCAAAAAGATGTAACATGGCACTGCTGAAGATAGGCATCACATGAGATATGACAAGGAAATCGTTGTAGGTTGAGAAATTGTTTTCTACGTGTTTTTGATAAAGACCCGAAAGATGCATTCCCAATAATATATTACATGTTTTTTTAATTTATACTATATAATGGAGCTTGAGAATATTATAAAAGTTTTCCTTGCAGATTTAATCAATTGGTAGCATGTTCCAATGCTCTAGTGTAGTGTGCACACTCTGATTATAATATCCTTCAAGTCTACTGAGTGAGAACGATAAAATAGCCGCAAAAGTCATACTATTTTGTAGGTTGCAAGGGAAGAGGATCTTGGTTTACATAGTTTTCTCTGCAACGGTCTCCAAATGCAATGTCCACGGTTCCAACTTCCTTGTACAAGTACTAAAACATAAAAATGAACGTGTTGCAGAAGAAATATTGTTTTACATGTGAAAGAACATCTTGATTTACATAGTTTTCTTTGCAAGTGACTCCAAGTCCAATCTCCCTCGCTCCTGCTTCCCAATTACTATAATAGGCACATTAATGAAGGTGTTACCCATAATTGTGGCTTTTGTTCCAGTGAGAATAACAATAAGGATTGGTGCATATGATATCAATTGTTATTAATTTAAAAGTACAGTTCAATTTTAGAAACATCCATTTTGCCTAGTGTGCTTACTCCCATTTTGGCTACACTCCCAATCGCAATTGCATTGTAGCATTCACAGTGGCATAAAAAAATTGGACAGAAATCCCATTGTCAGAAAGATGCGAAGTAATATTTGATGAAAATTTAGGTGGAGTGATAGGAAAGTTATTTTATTATACCAAAAGGCATATTATTTTTACAAGTGGAAGTTGAATGAAGAGAAAATATATGAATGGTGTGAACTACCTTCCATTTCTTTGACAAAAACCACCTTTCCTTCCGTGACAATTAACATCAGTGGATTAATAATTATGATTGGCTACGAAATGAATATGTCGATATTGAACGAGAAGGGGATATTGATAGCTCGAAAAATGAGATTACCATGGATTTGTCCACTCAAATGACCTATTAAAGTTTCTATATCAGTGTTTGAATCCAACAACAGTGGTAACTCGATTTTTGTGATTTCATTTTTCTTTGGGGGCGAAGTTTAGTTTTGACCTAGAGTTTTGATGATCCGAATGAACTTCTGTAGAAAAATTCCAATTATCATTTATTCTTTTTTTTTTTCCAACTTACATTGACACAGTTCCAACTACCATTTAACATTTTTGGATCACCTTTGAATCCAACAACATGTGATGGCCTTAAATAGTATATACATTTCTAAAATTTTGATTTCCATAGTTTATTGTTGTTCTCCACTTTCTTAATTTCCTTAATTACCCTATTTAAGAGAATATTTTATGGTGACCTTGAAAACTGGTGAACAGTCATTTAAATATCAAATAACATTGCAGAGAAGTTACCTTGTTTCCATATTTTGAACGGATATATTTGTTTAGACAATGAGAACGAGGGCATTTTGAATTGAAATTTTGATTTCCATAGTTTACTTGTATTCTTCACTTTTTAATTTTCTTATTTACCCTATTTAAGAGAATAGTTTATGGTGATCATGAAAACTGGTGAACATTCATTCAAATATCAAATAAGATAGTAGGAGGGTTACCTTCCTTCCATATTTTGAACTGATATATTTGTTTAGACAGTGAGGACTAGGGAATTTTGAACTAATATATTTGTTTAGACGCTGAGGAGTATAAGATAGTAGGAGAGTTACCTTCCTTCCATATTTTGAATTGATATATTTGTTTAGACAGTGAGGACTAGTGAATTTTGAACTAATATATTTGTTTAGACACTGAGGAGTAGAGCATAGTAAGAACTAGGGCATTTTGAACTAAAATTTTGATTTCCATAGTTTACTTGTATTCTCTACTTTCTTAAATTTCTTATTTATCTTATTTAAGAGAATAGTTTATGGTGATCATGAAAATTGGTGAATAGTTATTAAAATATCAAATAGGATTGTAGCATAGTTACCTTACTTCCATATTTTGAAGAAATATATTTATCCTCCTCTAATCAAATACAACAAAGAAAATGATGCAGTCTCCCACATGGCAAGAGTGGCCTCTCTGCTTGAGAAAATAAGTAATATGAGATACTCCCGTTTATATTTCACTTGAAGTGAAGGTTCTGTTATGGGGAGGGATCGATATCATAGTTCTGATGTAGTGCATCCTCCATCGTGACCTAATTTTGGAGTTGAGCCTTCCCCATTGTGATATGCATGATTTCCAATCGTATCCACATCAATTGAAGCATATATCCGTTGGGGTAAATACCTCAGAAATATTAGCATGTAACATAAGATAATGAATTGCAAACACATATCCAAAAGAATGATTGTAATAAGTGTATATTAGTACTCTAAGGAGGTGGTTATAGAAGTATTGGTTTGAGAAGAAGCCAATCCGAAGATAGTTAAAGCTTATTCCATTTTTGTTGTTGCTGAAGAGAGTCTTTAGAAGCAAAATTTTTCCAAATCCACCCTTCCCGAACACACCAATGCACAAGAATGGAGACTTAGCTGCTTCAAAAATCATTGATTCCTTGAGTCTTTCCAAATCATTTCATATCCCACAATAAGGGGTTCCTTGATTAAGAAGCTTGTTGAAGAAATTACAGTTTGGGAGGTGGTTGCAAAAGTACTGGATTGACAAGAAGCCAAGCCAGAGATAAGAATCCAAGATAGAGATAATAAAAGTTTATTCGATTCCAGGAAGGGCATCCTTTACAAATGGGTAAAGCTAAAGCTTAGATTACGTGATAAAGAGATGCCAAACTCGTCGTAGAGCTTATTAGCTTTCTCTCCCATGAATTCCCATTGACACCTGGAGCTGGAGGACAGGTAGGTGTTGCCTCATCAACAATTGGAACCAATTTCCTTAATTGGCTAGCTTCCCGCAGAAAAGGAATAGGATAGATCCTTTTCCTCAACATGTGGGAGGGAACAACTTGGAAAACAAAATATGTTTCAACTTTCATGCACTTAGTATATAGTGGCCTTGATATAAGGCCAAATAAGGCCTCCAAACATGAGATTAGATAGAAGACAATAAAAACAAACAAAAAATTGGTTAAAATGGGTTGGAAATAGTGTCGAACTAATAGTTTAGTGCATAATTGATTTCAAGAGTTCCTAATGCAAGGCAGGGACTAATAACCTGATGAGTATACAATTCTTACTTTCATAATATTTCTTAACATATTTTGTTGTTGAAATCAAAGATACTATAATTTGATCATAAAATCCTTCATAATTAAAACCATCATCTTAATAAGCAAATTAAATGGATTTTTATATATGCATACCAGTCTTGAATGGTCTCAATATAGAGAAAGACAAATGATTAAAAGCTTATGATATTAATTTAAGATGATTTTGGGTTCAAATAATAATTCAAGAGCAAACATAAATGGTAGATATCCCTTTTGAGGTTTTAAAGACACAAAATAAGATTTTAAAATCATGGAATACCACATATCCATTTGTTTATATTTAGGAAGCTAGTGAAGAAGTTAAATTATTTGGAGGGACTAGGCCAAAATGCATTCAAGTAAGTTTCTCCATAAGACCCTAGTTTGTGTTCGTATTTAGGAAGCGAGTGAAGAAGTTGTAAATTATTTGGAGGAAATATTCCAAACTACATTTAAGTAAATTTCTCCATAAAACCCTAGTTTGTATTCATTGTTTTCAAGGTGTAGGGTTTGACAAAACTCTAACCTTCCTCTCGAATATCCAAGATAAGGGTAGTTTTGAAGTCAATATGAAGGACACACTAGGGGCGCATATGCATCATCCCCTAACATATAAATGAACATATAACCAGATAAATATACATCATGAAATACATCAATAAACATATAATAATATGCTTACATCAATAGGACCGCGTTCCACCCATCCATAGGCATTGTCAATCGATATCTTACTTTGACAGTCCACCCCCGAGTTGGGGCCATGGATCCTCATGCAAAGGCACACTCAACTTTTCTCGGAAACACCTCTTCCGAGAAAAACAAAAAAAATCCCAATGTTATTTTTCAGTTCGTTCTCCGCTGCCTATGGGATATGACCTAACTTTCCATTCTCATCTCCTAGATTTCTGTGGGAGAAACCTGCACTAGTACTCTCCTGTCCGTTCTCCATTTCCTATGAGATGTGACTTAACTCATCCATCTCGTTTCCTGGCTTTCTGTGTGAGAAACCCAGACTAATACTTTTCGACAAACCAAACTAACTCTCTGGTATAGATGTTTAGAATATACTATGGAAAGAGCCCTGTAACAAATAGAAAGACTCTGCACAATCTCAACGCTGTTAATATAGACTTGACCAAGCATGTATTACAGAACATAAAATACAACAAGTTTTCCCCAAAACAAAAACACATAGCACATAAAAACATTGCTCTTCACTAGTCTATCCTCCTTCCTATAATGAGATAGCTCTTGGATCTGTAAACTAGGGAGCAATTTGAATCATTTTGGTAAATAACCTGCAACAAAAAACTCTCTCATTTGCATAAGGAGATCCATAGAAAAATATCAAGAGTCTCCATACTCTTGATAGCTTTCTCACAATCTAGTCATGGCTCCCATACCAAAACTAAAACTCAACAATCATGAAAAAACCAAATGCCTGCTTCTCTATGAACCTGCAGAGGGTGTTTCATAAGCAAGAGGACCATTCAAATTATCAAAGAAGGAAGAAATTCGAAATAGAGAGGTGAAAAAATCCCCATAATGGAGAGAGCACCAATTCGTAGAGAGAAAGGAGACAAATTCGAATGCATAGCCAAAAAGGCAATCCGAATTCCTTATGCCCCATTCGAAATCATGAGAGAGTGGTTCCTATTCCTTGTGGACCAAACCAAAATTATGGAAGGAAGGTTACAAAAAAAATTATATTTCCATAATAGAAAAATCCAGGGAATAAAGAAGGGTGTTACAAAGAAAAAATCAAGGAGAAAAATCCAGAAAAAGCAAGGAGGGCACACTTGTTAATTAATGGAGGCAAAAATCAAGGAGTGGAAGCACAAATCAAGCTTACAACTCCTAAAATCATGGATGAGGGAACCTTACCCAAAAAATAGGCCAATAAAACTCAAATTTAATTAAAATATAAAAATATCATGCACCATGGTCTAGCAAACCACTAGGAGTGAAAATATAAAGCACTAGGAAAATAACATTCCCGACAACCATCAAAACTACAAGGAGGGTGCACTAATCAAAGAGGGTCCATCAAACAATAAATAATAGATGATATATATGAAGGATCTGGGAGATCTAGATTCCATTGAAGCTACCATTCCTCTTTGCATTCCCCAAGGATCTACTAAGTCCTTCTACAACCAATAAAAATAGGACAGGTTACAATGCGAATCCTTGTTGAAGTCCTCTCTTAGCATGGGAGAAAGGGGAAGTTGCTCCCTTAATCAACGCCACAAAGGAGACTAATTGGATGCAACTCATCGCCCAATTTATAAAATCCACTTCAAATCCTAGGTGTGATAGAAGTAGCCATAAGTAGATATAGTTTACACGATAATAGACTTTAGAAAGGTCAATTTCGATCACTGCCCCTTTGAGATTCCTAATATTTATACTATGGAGTCACTCTTGAGCTACTTCGTTTGCTTCATGAATCTGTCTACCCTTCAGAAACTCAAAATGTAGAAATTGATTTGGAACTTGTATCTCCTTTATTCTTCTTACACTAATTTTGGAAACCACTTTGTATATTCCTTGCATAAATAAATCGTCCTAGAATCATAAAAAATTTGGGGATTATCCAATTTGGGAATGAGGGCTATAAAGGTGGATTTGAAATGGGCATGGATTCTTCCAGTAACTCGATATTCTTCAACCACTCTTAAAAGATACTATCCTAATGCTTCAAAGAAACCCAGATAGAATTCAACTGGCCACCCATCCATCCCAGGACTCTTTTCCTTCTGAAATATGTGAAGGATTTCAGTTAGTTTCTCTTTAGTAACTTCTTCCATCAAGTCTAGATTTTCCTCATTTATAAAATTAGCGAAAGTTTGTTCTATTTTGACAATTTCTACAATTAAAGTTCCCTCTTGGGATTTGAACAAGTTCCCAAAATTTTCTTTAGTCATATTATCTAGACCCTCAAAGGAAGAGACCATTTCTCCATCATGGTTTTGGAGGCTCCAGATTGTGTTAGAATTCTTCCTTCCTTAAGCGTAAGCCTGGAATAATTTTGTGTTTTAATCACCACATTTTAGCCAGGTGGCTCTACTCTTATGTCTCCATTCTGCCTATTTATCATCTAGTAGAGACCTGCATCTTCCTTCTAGTTGTGCCAGATGTTCCTTGGTTTCATCCGATCAAAATCCCCCACCTTCTAAATCATACACTTCTTGTAGAGCATCTTCAATTTCCTTTAGATCTCATTATTCATTCTTCTTTTTCTGATGGGCCCATCCAATGGTCTCTTGTTTTGTTTTTTTGAGGTTTGCTTCAAATTGAGTTGTAGTAGGCATGGGAGCTTCCTAATCATAGGGAGTCCATATATTTTTAACTAGTTCTTGGAAAGATTCATATTTTAACCAACCTGCATTAAACTTGAGCAGACTCCCTAGTTTGAGATCCCTTCCTTTTAATTATAGGGTGATGGGGAAATGATCTGACTCCCCACCATACCTAACCCATTTTGTCATCATCATGTTATCTATTAGGCCTTCTGAAATGAAAATACAGTCCAATATCTTAGCAATATAATTTTTTCCTATCCTTTTATTGGTCTATGTTGGTTTCGGCTTTACAGGTTCAATATACAGAAGACATTTCCTATCTAGGTCATGAATAAAAAAATCCGTAATAGAGTCTGGTTGTGCCTTCGCCCCCCATACCTCCGTTGATCCTAACAAAAAATTAAGATCATCCCCAATAATGAGAGCATTCAGATTCATTCGGATTCATGAAATATTTTCTCATCAAATCATTCCAGAATGCCTCCTGGTCCACTTAGTGGTTGTATATGTTGAGAATCAACAACTCTAGACCTAGATATTCTGAGAAAACTTCCAAACCTAGTCCTAAATCATTAATCCAGAAATTGGTTTCCCTGATTACCTTCATATTCCAACCAATGGGTAACCCACCAGAGTGTCCCTTTACATCAACAACAAAGGACCATCCTTTGAAAAGAGCTTCTAGTAAAGATTTCATAGAATATCCATCCCCCAATGTTTCCTAGAGGAGAAGAATGTTCAGGGTGGTGGAATCCACCAACCGCTTTCAAGAATATTTTTTGGATGGGATCACCAAACCCTACAATTAAAGGAGACTAATTTCATTTGGAAACCCCTGAGAGGGAGTTCGATGCTCTAAGTGCCTTGTCAATTGAGTTTTCTTTGCATGTCTCCATGTCTTCCTGTTCCTTATCTTGATTTTTTGAGATAAAATATTTCCTTTCCCTACCTTTTCCAATTAAACTACTACCGATAATTTGACCTAGACCCCTCTTTGGCTTATGAGTTTGGATTACCAAGGGTATCTTCCTATTTCTCAAGCTATACAAAATTGTCGAGTCTTCTGAGTCTTTAGAAGAGTTTGATTCAAAGGAGACAATGGAAGGAGGGATGGTATCTCCTTCCCACTAACTTGGACACACAACTGAACTGAACTGGGGCAAGGGAGTTGACTCGATTCTTTCCCGAAGGGTGGGGGAAGGAGGGGTCGAACCAATAATGATTGAATTAGAAAAATGAATATTTTGAAAGGAAACCGAGAGAATAAATTATGTCAACATACCCTTATCTGAAGTCATAGCTTTGTCCAAACCTTGGGCTTGGGGACTTCTTTCCATTACTAGATATCCCTCTTCCATCTGCACATTTGGGACTATCTCCTGAACAGTGGTCACGAGAGTAGTTTGTTCCAAACTCAAGAACTCTACTAGCTTCTCTTGTTGCGCTTCTAAAAACCTACCTGAATTTTGTGCCAGATCCACTCTCTCATTTCCTTCAGAAGCGGTAGAGCATTTCTTATGTGGAGAGGATCCCACAGGTTCCTTAAAGGGAAGGTGTTAGTTCTCCGCAATGTGTCCATATCCATGGCACCTGTGACACTTAAAGGGCAAACCTTCGTAGTTCAAGCATTGAAAATAGGCCTTTTTCCCTACTATGAACTTTATTTCTTCTAACAAACCTTCCCTAGTGTCCAAATTTACCAAGATTTGAGACACTATCATCTCTCCAGAGGTTTCAAAGGACTTTTAGACCTCCAAAAAGTCCCCAACATCATTTCTGATATGTTTAAGGGACTCAATCGACCAAAATTCTATCAGAATCCCAAGGAGTTGGACACAAATCTATGCAACATTTATCCTTTCTCGCTTTAGGTTGAATATGGTAGTCCATCTCTTCAAAACCATAAGGATCAATTTAATGCTCCAATTATGTTTAAGAACCCATTGAGCATCCATAGAGGAGTTTAAAAAGAAGGAAAACTAACCTCTAGCCATAATCCTAATTATTGGAAAGTAATCTATCTTCTGGTCTCATGTCTCTTTTGCCTAGTTTTTCAGGGTGTCACCACCAAACCTCTACCCTTGAGCCCTTCCTACCATGGATTTGTTCACATAATCCATTAAATTATTCATTTGGATGTCCCTTCCAAAAACTAGCTCCACCTCCCTTCCTTTTTTTTACACACTAGACGTTATTCTTTCACCTGTTACTCCTAATCCCTTACCCCAAATCTAGCTCATTTCCTATAGGAATCACTCTGGGTTTAATTATCCAGAGTGGAGAGAACTATTTGCTGGAATTGGCCTCGAGGAAATATGATCCTCCTTCTCCAACGACAATCTAAACCGCTCTTCTCCCATCCACACCTAATCACTCCTTAGAATAGTTAAATGAATATCCGACGCAAGCGATCCAACACTCAAGATACTCGAACTAAAATCCCTTGGGAAGGATAAAACCACACTCAGGAGAGCTAGCTCCTTCGAAACACCAGGCTTGAGAAACTGTGCTAAACCCTCATTGGGACCTAGGAACACCAATGTAGAATGAAATTGGTCCAACCCTAAGGAGGTAGGTTTAAATGACCAAGAGGAAATCATAGGGATTTCCACCTGGAAGAAGGAGGAACTAGGGAGTGATTGTTCAATTTGTTGTACAGTTTCTTCAGACGCTTTTATTAAATCTAAAGGAAAATAACATAAACAAATAAATAAAAACGTGTTTTAAATATAAATTAATAACAAGAAACAACAGTCTCTAGTCTATAAATGCAAAACTTTGGTATTTACAACATAGTGTAGAATGAAATGCACTAATCTTCATGGGATTTAGCAAAAGAATTTGGGTTCACCTTGGGCTTTAGCAAAAGAATTGGGGTTCACCTTGAAATGCCTATAGCATAGATCTCTATACTATGTGGTATGTCTAATGCCCATGTAGACATGTTGAACCATTGTTGAATGGGTGGACTGCTAAAACACCTAGGGCAGTGTACGTATCATCCACATTAAAAATCAACACGTTGACGCATGTTATAGTTTTGTTTTGCATGGAGATCATTTCCGAGGGGAAATTACACATGGTGTAACCTTGGACAAGGAACAACATTTTAGGATCCTTGTTAGTGTTGCAAGAATCATTGGAAGTATAAGGTTCTTTCCTTAGAGAGGCTTGCCCAACTTGCAAGTGCCTGTGGCTTGAACATGGAAAATTAATTAGTCCATGTCTGTTGAACTATACTAGACATGCTTGTCGATTGTTGTTGCTAACACTTTATCACAACAATGCCACATGCCATGCTTGTTGACCCATGGTGCTAACACTTTATCAAAAAGATGTAACATGGCACTGCTGAAGATAGGCATCACATGAGATATGACAAGGAAATCGTTGTAGGTTGAGAAATTGTTTTCTACGTGTTTTTGATAAAGACCCAAAAGATGCATTCCCAATAATATATTACATGTTTTTTTAATTTATACTATATAATGGAGCTTGAGAATATTATAAAAGTTTTCCTTGCAGATTTAATCAATTGGTAGCATGTTCCAATGCTCTAGTGTAGTGTGCACACTCTGATTATAATATCCTTCAAGTCTACTGAGTGAGAACGATAAAATAGCCGCAAAAGTCATACTATTTTGTAGGTTGCAAGGGAAGAGGATCTTGGTTTACATAGTTTTCTCTGCAACGGTCTCCAAATGCAATGTCCACGGTTCCAACTTCCTTGTACAAGTACTAAAACATAAAAATGAACGTGTTGCAGAAGAAATACTGTTTTACATGTGAAAGAACATCTTGATTTACATAGTTTTCTTTGCAAGTGACTCCAAGTCCAATCTCCCTCGCTCCTGCTTCCCAATTACTATAATAGGCACATTAATGAAGGTGTTACCCATAATTGTGGCTTTTGTTCCAGTGAGAATAACAATAAGGATTGGTGCATATGATATCAATTGTTATTAATTTAAAAGTACAGTTCAATTTTAGAAACATCCATTTTGCCTAGTGTGCTTACTCCCATTTTGGCTACACTCCCAATCGCAATTGCATTGTAGCATTCACAGTGGCATAAAAAAATTGGACAGAAATCCCATTGTCAGAAAGATGCGAAGTAATATTTGATGAAAATTTAGGTGGAGTGATAGGAAAGTTATTTTATTATACCAAAAGGCATATTATTTTTACAAGTGGAAGTTGAATGAAGAGAAAATATATGAATGGTGTGAACTACCTTCCATTTCTTTGACAAAAACCACCTTTCCTTCCGTGACAATTAACATCAGTGGATTAATAATTATGATTGGCTACGAAATGAATATGTCGATATTGAACGAGAAGGGGATATTGATAGCTCGAAAAATGAGATTACCATGGATTTGTCCACTCAAATGACCTATTAAAGTTTCTATATCAGTGTTTGAATCCAACAACAGTGGTAACTCGATTTTTGTGATTTCATTTTTCTTTGGGGGCGAAGTTTAGTTTTGACCTAGAGTTTTGATGATCCGAATGAACTTCTGTAGAAAAATTCCAATTATCATTTATTCTTTTTTTTTTTCCAACTTACATTGACACAGTTCCAACTACCATTTAACATTTTTGGATCACCTTTGAATCCAACAACATGTGATGGCCTTAAATAGTATATACATTTCTGAAATTTTGATTTCCATAGTTTATTGTTGTTCTCCACTTTCTTAATTTCCTTAATTACCCTATTTAAGAGAATATTTTATGTTGACCTTGAAAACTGGTGAACAGTCATTTAAATATCAAATAACATTGCAGAGAAGTTACCTTGTTTCCATATTTTGAATGGATATATTTGTTTAGACAATGAGAACGAGGGCATTTTGAATTGAAATTTTGATTTCCATATTTTACTTGTATTCTTCACTTTTTAATTTTCTTATTTACCCTATTTAAGAGAATAGTTTATGGTGATCATGAAAAATGGTGAACATTCATTCAAATATCAAATAAGATAGTAGGAGGGTTACCTTCCTTCCATATTTTGAACTGATATATTTGTTTAGACAGTGAGGACTAGGGAATTTTGAACTAATATATTTGTTTAGACGCTGAGGAGTATAAGATAGTAGGAGAGTTACCTTCCTTCCATATTTTGAATTGATATATTTGTTTAGACAGTGAGGACTAGGGAATTTTGAACTAATATATTTGTTTAGACACTGAGGAGTAGAGCATAGTAAGAACTAGGGCATTTTGAACTAAAAGTTTGATTTCCATAGTTTACTTGTATTCTCTACTTTCTTAAATTTCTTATTTATCTTATTTAAGAGAATGATTTATGGTGATCATGAAAATTGGTGAATAGTTATTAAAATATCAAATAGGATTGTAGCATAGTTACCTTACTTCCATATTTTGAAGAAATATATTTATCCTCCTCTAATCAAATACAACAAAGAAAATGATGCAGTCTCCCACATGGCAAGAGTGGCCTCTCTGCTTGAGAAAATAAGTAATATGAGATACTCCCGTTTATATTTCACTTGAGGTGAAGGTTCTGTTATGGGGAGGGATCGATATCATAGTTCTGATGTAGTGCATCCTCCATCGTGACCTAATTTTGGAGTTGAGCCTTCCCCATTGTGATATGCATGATTTCCAATCGTATCCACATCAATTGAAGCATATATCCGTTGGGGTAAATACCTCAGAAATATTAGCATGTAACATAAGATAATGAATTGCAAACACATATCCAAAAGAATGATTGTAATAAGTGTATATTAGTACTCTAAGGAGGTGGTTATAGAAGTATTGGTTTGAGAAGAAGCCAATCCGAAGATAGTTAAAGCTTATTCCATTTTTGTTGTTGCTGAAGAGAGTCTTTAGAAGCAAAATTTTTCCAAATCCACCCTTCCCGAACACACCAATGCACAAGAATGGAGACTTAGCTGCTTCAAAAATCATTGATTCCTTGAGTCTTTCCAAATCATTTCATATCCCACAATAAGGGGTTCCTTGATTAAGAAGCTTGTTGAAGAAATTACAGTTTGGGAGGTGGTTGCAAAAGTACTGGATTGACAAGAAACCAAGCCAGAGATAAGAATCCAAGATAGAGATAATAAAAGTTTATTCGATTCCAGGAAGGGCATCCTTTACAAATGGGTAAAGCTAAAGCTTAGATTACGTGATAAAGAGATGCCAAACTCGTCGTAGAGCTTATTAGCGTTCTCTCCCATGAATTCCCATTGACACCTGGAGCTGGAGGACAGGTAGGTGTTGCATCATCAACAATTGGAACCAATTTCCTTAATTGGCTAGCTTCCCGTAGAAAAGGAATAGGATAGATCCTTTTACTCAACATGTGGGAGGGAACAACTTGGAAAACAAAATATGTTTCAACTTTCATGCACTTAGTATATAGTGGCCTTGATATAAGGCCAAATAAGGCCTCCAAACATGAGATTAGATAGAAGACAATAAAAACAAACAAAAAATTGGTTAAAATGGGTTGGAAATAGTGTCGAACTAATAGTTTAGTGCATAATTGATTTCAAGAGTTTCTAATGCAAGGCAGGGACTAATAACCTGATGAGTATACAATTCTTACTTTCATAATATTTCTTAACATATTTTGTTGTTGAAATCAAAGATACTATAATTTGATCATAAAATCCTTCATAATTAAAACCATCATCTTAATAAGCAAATTAAATGGATTTTTATATATGCATACCAGTCTTGAATGGTCTCAATATAGAGAAAGACAAATGATTAAAAGCTTATGATATTAATTTAAGATGATTTTGGGTTCAAATAATAATTCAAGAGCAAACATAAATGGTAGATATCCCTTTTGAGGTTTTAAAGACACAAAATAAGATTTTAAAATCATGGAATACCACATATCCATTTGTTTATATTTAGGAAGCTAGTGAAGAAGTTAAATTATTTGGAGGGACTAGGCCAAAATGCATTCAAGTAAGTTTCTCCATAAGACCCTAGTTTGTGTTCGTATTTAGGAAGCGAGTGAAGAAGTTGTAAATTATTTGGAGGAAATATTCCAAACTACATTTAAGTAAATTTCTCCATAAAACCCTAGTTTGTATTCATTGTTTTCAAGGTGTAGGGTTTGACAAAACTCTAACCTTCCTCTCGAATATCCAAGATAAGGGTAGTTTTGAAGTCAATATGAAGGACACACTAGGGGCGCATATGCATCATCCCCTAACATATAAATGAACATATAACCAGATAAATATACATCATGAAATACATCAATAAACATATAATAATATGCTTACATCAATAGGACCGCGTTCCACCCATCCATAGGCATTGTCAATCGATATCTTACTTTGACAGTCCACCCCCGAGTTGGGGCCATGGATCCTCATGCAAAGGCACACTCAACTTTTCTCGGAAACACCTCTTCCGAGAAAAACAAAAAAAATCCCAATGTTATTTTTCAGTTCGTTCTCCGCTGCCTATGGGATATGACCTAACTTGCCATTCTCATCTCCTAGATTTCTGTGGGAGAAACCTGCACTAGTACTCTCCTGTCCGTTCTCCATTTCCTATGAGATGTGACTTAACTCGTCCATCTCGTTTCCTGGATTTCTGTGTGAGAAACCCAGACTAATACTTTTCGACAAACCAAACTAACTCTCTGGTATAGATGTTTAGAATATACTATGGAAAGAGCCCTGTAACAAATAGAAAGACTCTGCACAATCTCAACGCTGTTAATATAGACTTGACCAAGCATGTATTACAGAACATAAAAATACAACTAGTTTTCCCCAAAACAAAAACACATAGCACATAAAAACATTGCTCTTCACTAGTCTATCCTCCTTCCTATAATGAGATAGCTCTTGGATCTGTAAACTAGGGAGCAATTTGAATCATTTTGGTAAATAACCTACGACAAAAAACTCACTCTCATTTGCATAAGGAGAGCCATAGAAAAATATCAAGAGTCTCCATACTCTTGATAGCTTTCTCACAATCTAGTCATGGCTCCCATACCAAAACTAAAACTCAACAATCATGAAAAAACCAAATGCCTGCTTCTCTATGAACCTGCAGAGGGTGTTTCATAAGCAAGAGGACCATTCAAATTATCAAAGAAGGAAGAAATTCGAAATAGAGAGGTGAAAAAATCCCCATAATGGAGAGAGCACCAATTCGTAGAGAGAAAGGAGACAAATTCGAATGCATAGCCAAAAAGGCAATCCGAATTCCTTATGCCCCATTCGAAATCATGAGAGAGTGGTTCCTATTCCTTGTGGACCAAACCAAAATTATGGAAGGAAGGTTACAAAAAAAATTATATTTCCATAATAGAAAAATCCAGGGAATAAAGAAGGGTGTTACAAAGAAAAAATCAAGGAGAAAAATCCAGAAAAAGCAAGGAGGGCGCACTTGTTAATTAATGGAGGCAAAAATCAAGGAGTGGAAGCACAAATCAAGCTTACAACTCCTAAAATCATGGATGAGGGAACCTTACCAAAAAAATAGGCCAATAAAACTCAAATTTAATTAAAATATAAAAATATCATGCACCATGGTCTAGCAAACCACTAGGAGTGAAAATATAAAGCACTAGGAAAATAACATTCCCGACAACCATCAAAACTACAAGGAGGGTGCACTAATCAAAGAGGGTCCATCAAACAATGAAATAATTTCAATAGTAACTCGAATTTTGTGATTTCATTTTTTTGGGGCCAAAGTTTAGTTTTGACCTAGAATTTTAATGATCCGAATGAACTTCTGTAGAAAAAATTCCAATTATCATTTATTCTTTTTTTTTTCCAACTTACATTGACACAGTTCCAACTACCATTTAACGTTTTTGGATCAACTTTGAATCCAACAACATGTGATGGCCTTAAATAGTATATACATTTCTGAAATTTTGATTTCCATAGTTTATTGTTGTTCTCCACTTTCTTAATTTCCTTAATTACCCTATTTAAGAGAATATTTTATGGTGACCTTGAAAACTGGTGAACAGTCATTTAAATATCAAATAACATTGCAGAGAAGTTAGTTACCTTGTTTCCATATTTTGAACTTATATATTTGTTTAGAATGAGAACTAGGGCATTTTGAATTGAAATTTTGATTTCCATAGTTTACTTGTATTCTTCACTTTTTAATTTTCTTATTTACCCTATTTAAGAGAATAGTTTATGGTGATCATGAAAACTGGTGAACATTCATTCAAATATCAAATAAGATAGTAGGAGAGTTACCTTCCTTCCATATTTTGAACTGAAATATTTGTTTAGACAGCGAGGACTAGGGAATTTTGAACTAATATATTTGTTTAGACACTGAGGACTAGAGCATAGTAAGAACTAGGGCATTTTGAACTAAAATTTTGATTTCCATAGTTTACTTGTATTCTCGACTTTCTTAAATTTCTTATTTACCCTATTTAAGAGAATAGTTTATGGTGATCATGAAAATTGGTGAATAGTTATTAAAATATCAAATAGGACTGTAGCATAGTTACCTTACTTCCATATTTTGAAGAAATATATTTATCCTCCTCTAATCAAATACAACAAACTAAATGATGCAGTCTCCCACATGGAAAGAGTGGCCTCTCTGCTTGAGAAAATAAGTAATATGAGATACTCCCGTTTATATTTCACGTGAGGTGAAGGTCCTGTCATGGGGAGGGGTCGAGATCAGAGTTCTAATGTAGTGCATCCTCCATCGTGGCCTGATTTTGGAGTTGAGCCTTCCCCATTGTGATATGCATGATTTCAATTGTATCCACATCAATCAAAGCATATATCTGTGGGGGTAAATACCTCATAAATATTAGCATGTAACATAAGAGAATGAATTACAAACACACATCCAAAAGAATGATTGTAATAATTGTAGATTAGTACTCTAAGGAGGTGGTTATAGTAGTATTGGTTTGAGAAGAAGCCAAGCCAAAGATAGTTAAAGCTTATTCGATTTTTGTTGTTGCTGAAGAGAGTCTTTAGAATAATTTTTTTTTCCAAAGCCACCCTTTCCGACCACGCCAATGCACAAGAATGGAGACTTAGATGCTTCCAAAATCATTGATTCCTCGAGTCTTTCCAAATCATTTCCTGTCCCACAATAAGGGGTTCCTTGATTAAGAAGATTGTTGAAGAAATTACATTTTGGGAGGTTGTTGCAAAAGTACTGGATTGACAAGAATCCAAGCTAGAGATAAGAATCCAAGATAGAGATAATAAAATTTTATTCAATTTCAAGAAGGGCATCCTTCACAAATGGGTAAAGCTAAAGCTTAGATTACGTGATAAAGAGATACCAAACTCATCCTAGAGCTTGTTAGTGTTCTCTCCTGTGAATTCCTGTCAACAACTGGAGCTGGAGGACATGCAGGTGTTGCATCATCAAAGAATTGGAACCGATTTCCTTAATTGGCTAGCTTCCCATAGAAAAGGAATATGACAGATCATTTTCCTCAACACGTGGGAGGGAACAACTCGGAAAACAAAACATGTTTCAACTTTCATGCACTTAGTATATAGTGGCCTTGATAGAAGGCCAAATAAGGCCTCCAAACACGAGATTAGATAGAAGACAATAAAAACAAAAAAAAATTGGTTAAAATGGGTTGGAAATAGTGTCGAACTAATATTTTAGTGCATAATTGATTTCAAGAGTTCCTAATGCAAGGTAGGGACTAATAACCCGAGGAGTATAAAATTCTTACTTTCATAATATTTCTTAACATATTTTGTTACTGAAATCAAAGATACTATAATTTGATCATAAAATCCTTCATAATTAAAACCATCATCTTAATAAGCAAATTAAATGGATTTTTATATATGCATACCAGTCTTGGATGGTCTCAATATAGAGAAAGACAAATGATTAAAAGCTTATGATATTAATTTAAGATGCTTTTGGGTTCAAATAATATTTCAAGAGCAAGCATAAATGGTAGATATCCCTTTTGAGGTTTTAAAGACACAAAATAAGATTTTAAAATCATGGAATACCACATATCCATTTGTTTATATTTAGGAAGCTAGTGAAGAAGTTAAATTATTTGGAGGGAATAGGCCAAACTACATTCAAGTAAGTTTCTCCATACAACCCTAGCTTGTGTTTGTATTTAGGAAGTGAGTGAAGAAGTTGTAAATTATTTGGATGAAGGGACTAGAGATTGGATCCACATAAAAAACAAAGTGGAAAAGTGACATTTTGTCTCATTCAAAGGGATGTGACATGAAGATAATGAAAAACTCAATTTTTTGTACATGCAACATTCAAAGGAGCGAGGCATTGTCGGAAAAGAAAAAAATACAAAACCTTGAACCAAAGTGGGCTAATAGAGATACCACCCACAAGGTTCTCATATACTTTTCTCCATATCACGTGTCTTGAGCATTGTCTCAAAATATTGTTGGAAAAAGCTTGTTTAGCCAAGAAGTCAAAATGAGGAAGTGGTGAAGTCCTTAGTGGTGAATAGTTTGAAGTTGAGGAGATCCAAGGTAGTTAAATAATCAATGGAGACATTGAAGTTGGTGGTAGGGGGAGTGTTGATGGAAGAAACTGGTAGTTTTTAAAAGTTGTCCCTAGTTTGGAAATTCCAAGAAAGAATCGTATAAGTGGTCTCACTAAGGCACTCAGTGGATTTGAACTAGAGCTAAGTTCTAGGTTATGATCCACCATTTCACATCCTTTCTAAAGGATGGGTCACTTTTGTATTCCAATAAGAGAAGGAGTACGAGAAAATAATAAGGAGGTGGCATTGGTTCTAGAACAATACCCATATTGAGTTAAAAGCTTGGGAGTTGTGTTTTGAGCCAAACAAAGAGATAGCGACCACGTAGGCACTCTAAGGAAATATCTTGGTTCTCCCATTGGACGTGTGGAAGGAATGAATACTATAAGAAATAGGGAATGCATTGGGTAAGTGTAAGTTTGTGCCCTAATCACTACTATAGTTAGAGAACAATCATAGCCAAAATGTGTGTTGAATTAGACGCCAGGAAAGGCTTGTCAAAGTCCATGGAGACATTGTATGGAAATTGGAGTATTACTCTATAGTTAAATTATCAAATTGTTACCTTTTGTTGTCACTATCGTTGGGATGAATATGTAAAAATAGGATATGATTTCCCTAACTTCAAGGAGAATGGGTCCTTTATTGAACTAAAAAAGGCTTTAGACAAGGCCCTAGTTGGCCACTCAATTCAGAGGATTCTTAAAGATTAAGTATTTTGAAACAAGGAGAGGGGCATCCAAATCCATTCAAGAATCAAAAGGGTATTGGAAGGGGTCCCATTGAGGATCTAACAAATCATGTTAAGGCCTCTAAGCATGCAAATGGAACATCAAATCCATGCATGCCTCTTGGAGGGAGTTGAGAATATATTTATTTTCAAAATAGTATGGGAATACCAAGGGGGTTTCAATACACGACATTGCCTCTAATGAAGATAGGGTCAAAGACATCCTTGTCGAGTTCTAACACCATATGTAATGTCCCAAGGGCCTAAACTAGGCCCAACACCCTATTAGCTTAAGAAAACCGAGGCTTTATAATTAAATGCACATCAGAATTCTTAAAGAAAATTTAAAAGAATTACAAATTGTGAAATTGCAATCTTTCAACACTTAGATTTTTAACAGAACAGGTACATGTAAAGTAATGATCGGATCCTAATTAGCATATAAAATTAATTTATCAGATCAGAAACCTTTCATCCAACTTTAAACTCAGAAATTCATTAAGATTCAATAGCTAAATAGGCATATGCAACCTTTCTCACTATGACTACTTTTAGTAAACTTTAAACAATTCTTGGAGTACAAGTATTGGACTGTTAATATAACATAATAAAACATTTAGGGATGATATATAAGACTTCATATAATATTATAAATCTCTCATTAACATAATAAAACATCCATTTGCTATAGCTAGCACATCTTGCAAAAAAGAGACTTTTCAACTATGTTTCTTTCTTCCAATCGGATCAAGAATTTAGCAGATGATTAGTGACTCATTATTTCAGATTTCTAACAGTCATTTGCTTCAACATATCATACCTTAACATATCATACTCTCTCGTATTCTTCCTAAAATTAGAATTTAACTAGTAAACTAAAATCTACTTTCAGAGAAAACTATAGATCAAATCAATGGATTTTCAAGGCCATGGATAGACCTACAGGGATAATATCCTATCAACATATCTAATACCGATCCAAAAGCTTCATTAAATTAAAAAAAATTAGATCCATATTTTTTCATAACTCTTTGTCTAAAATAGAAACATGTTCCCATAGGAAAACCAATTCGAAACTCTCAGATTCTCATGCTCAATGTCAAATCCAGTTGTGCTTTACACTACCAGTTGAAGTCAATCTAAACTTAGGATGGGTGTATAGCTGGTTGACATAGATCCTCACATATGTGTTTACTTCTTTTAATGAAATTGGAATAATACTGCTAAAAATATTACTTATGTTGAAAAGTTCGATACGCTCCTCTCAACACCAAGAACCCTGCGCCAAAACAACTGTAACTTAGGCATACACAAACCCTTTTCATAGATTGAAAAGGTATTATTTAATGGAAACATCACTCCAGACACAATGGAATAGTCTCATGACCCATAAATTGTCATAATTGTTCGAACCATACCATGTGGTTTCTCCCTTCTGGGCACCATGAGAACATCTGAACTTCAATAACTTGATAACCATGCAATCAAGTAGAGACAAGATTAGAGATAATATAAACCACTAGGGGCGCATATGCATCATCACCTAACATATAAATGAACATATAACTAGATAAATATACATAATGAAATACATCAATAAACATATAATAATATGCTTATCTTTTATTGGACAACTAGCATCAATAGGACCGCATTCCACCCATCCATATACACTGTCAATCCATATCTTACTTTGATAGTCCACCCCCGAGTTGGAGCCATGGATCCTCATGCAAAGGCACTCAACTTTTCTTGGAAACACCTCTTCCGAGAAAAACAAAAAAAATCCCAATTTTATTTTTCAGTTCGTTCTCCACTTCCTATGGGATATGACCTAACTTGCCATTCCCGTCTTCTGGATTTCTGTGGGAGAAACCTGGACTAGTACTCTCCTGTCCGTTCTCCACTTCCTATGAGATGTGACCTAACTCGTCCATCTCATTTCTTGGCTTTTTGTGTGAGAAACCCAGACTAATAATTTTCGACAAACCAAACTAACTCGCTGGTATAGATGTTTAGAATATATTATGGAAAGAGCCCTGTAACAAATAGAAAGACTCTACACAATCTCAACGTTGTTAATAGAAAGACTTGACCAAGCATGTATTACAGAACATAAAATACAACAAGTTTTTCCCAAAACAAAAACACATAGCACATAAAAACATTGCTCTTCACCAGCCTATCCTCCTTCCTATAATGAGATAGCTCTTGGATCTGTAGACTAGGGAGCAATTTGAATCCTTTTGGTAAATAACCTGCAACAAAAAACTCACTCTCATTTGCACAATGAGAGCCATAGAAAAACATCAAGAGTCTCCATACTCTTGATAGCTTTCTCACAATCTAGTCATGGCTCCCATACCAAAACTAAAACTCAACAATAATGAAAAAACCAAATGCCTGCTTCTCTATGAACCTACATAGGGTGTTTCATAAGCAAGAGGACCATTCGAATTCTCAAAGAAGGAAGAAATTCGAAATAGAGAGGTAAAAAAGTCCCCATAATGGAGAAAGCACCAATTAGTAGAGAGAAATGACACAAATTTGAATGCATAGCCAAAAAGGTAATTTGAATTCCTTATGCCCCATTCAAAATCATGAGAGAGTGGTTCCTATTCCTCATGGGTCAATCCAAAATTATGGAAGGAAGGTTACAAAAAAAATTATATTTCCATAATAGAAAAATCCAGGGAGTAAAGAAGGGTGTTACAAAGAAAAAATCAAGGAGAAAAATCCAGAAAAATCAATGTCACGTCCCCTCCCGTCAATCCGATGCAAGGGAGGGAACATGACCAAACATACCGGGCTTATTGGAAATCTCAACCCCATTCATTAATAAGAAATGCATGGATAAATAAAACTTGTGTATACATCTTCATACTCAGCAAGCATAGCGGAATTAAACACTATATATGCACATAGTTTCATCATGCATTCAACATATAACCAACAGTCATTAATTAAAACATTGCATAGCATAGAGTTAACATAACTCAAACCACAAAGACTACTTATCTTGAAATGTAGTGCAGAATCATACCCAATATAAACACAACGGAATAACCATGATAACACCCACGCATAAGGGAATACATCAGCCTATTTCTTCCAGGAAGAATAATGAAACAATCATTCCATAATCAATCCCATTCTCATGCTATGCACAGGCTTCATGCCAACTAGCTTAAGATAATCATTTCATTCAAATAACATGAATAATTAAACATGTAGAACAAAACACAGAATGAACAGACTTTAACCACATAGAACACTTATCTTTATGATGAAGCAGTCCAAACAACTGACTATGTGAGAGCAACGTTCTACCCAACCATAGGTCTTTGTCCAGCCTGTATTCTTTCAGCTGAGAGACTGCCCCCGAACTGGGATGTGTATCCACTAAGGAGGAACTAAACAGGCTCAATCACAGCCATGGTTTCACTAAACAGCTATGCTAAGCCAACACACAGTTGGGTTTATCAAGCATAAAAAATATAAAGGAGGGAAATGCTAAGCCAGTGAGCTCAACCACATAGCTACAAACATCTCAAGATAAATTCAAGCAATCCAATCCTCTCTTCAAACATCCACACTTGGATTTCTCACAACTCTGTCACCAAATAACTCAATCCCATCACTGGATTTCTGAGCTATAAAAACTGGGTTTTCCAATGGATTTCGGGGTATCTAATACTCTCAATTTTTCCCCAAGGTTCATATGTATGGATCCCCCATTGGATTTCATTGTCAAATACCAATTCTAGGTGTTTATGGCACTTCAAAATGTGGGTTCTTTCAAAGTTGCGATTTCTGGTTTTTCTCACTCTTGGGCATTCGTAATGGATGAAAATTGATAATGGGTTGTTCAACAATGGAATGAGAATGAGGAAGAACCCATTCCCATGAGGAAGAGTGACTCGTGGTACAAGAAAACAGAGCCCATACTCTGCCATACGAATTTTTGGGTTGCCCATGCTCCATTGAAGCCATGGACTGAATTCTTCAACAACTTCCTTACAACAGAATTAAATGCCAGCAAGGAAAGTCAAATGGGTTCTCACAATGACATTTTGCAGCATATGGTTCATCCCCACAACCCCCTCACCACTCCCTAGTGGATACACATGCCCCCTTCTCATTAGTTGCTTCCATAGCCAATTTTGGTATTTTATTGCATGATGTTTATTTACATCATTTTTACAATGCTCCATGGCTTAATAGCACATGGGTAACATAATATCTAATACTTTCCTTTTAAATAAAATTCTGAGCATCCACTAGCGGGGCCTTGGCCTTGAGCTCCATGTTAGAAAAACATACATCACATGTACACAATGTTTACATTAAAATCTAATATATCCTAAGCGTCAAAATGGGGTATTACAATCCCCTTCCCCTTAGAATAACACCGTCCTCGGTGTTCCTATACTTAGGAATGCATATAAAATTTATACGTCAAAATTTTTCAAAACTTTTGCAGGTCTTCCCTGCATTCTATCCTTTACTTGAAATTTCAGGACTAAGTCCTTTGGCTTCCACAAGATGCTCCTGTTGGTTTTGATCTTCCAGCTCATTGACAAGTCTAAAAACTTTATGGCTACTATCCTCTTGATGTTCCTTTGTTGGGCAATTGAGGAGGCAATGATTCCATCCACATTTCCAACATTTATGCCCGCAAGGGCCTTTTGGTTTATGCTCGCAAGGGAGATTCCTCATGCTGTTGCATGGTAACAGGCATAGAAATGATGGCCATGCTACGGGTAAACCGATGTGTGATTACCACAACCAAATTCTTGGGTTCTATCTTAGCTTCGTTGCAACACACAGTCATTAACTGTAGGAGGATCATGGATCTGCACAGGCTGGGAGACAAGAATTTCAGGAACAAATTCATCTCTTACGAGCTTATCTCCATAATCCCGCACTGGATCAGGACTACTAACTTTTGCTTCTTCTTGTTTTGCACCTGATTTTAATGCAGCGGTTTCACTAATAGAATATTTCTTCCTCTTTTGTCAAGATTTAGATCTGACAGGAGGCCATATTTCGTTTTGACCGAAGCCATTCTCAGCCAAGAATGGATCCCAATTTTGGCCTTTCAATGGCAATTGATATTGAACCAGTATTTTAATTAAACCGTGACGAAAAAAACAATGATCCTGATTTTCAATGGTGTTTTGAACCGCAGAAGCCATTTTCTCTAAACTATTGAGCAAAAAGCATGGTAAATTCAATTTAGACCCCTTCAATGCCATTAACAACCTAAGATGATAAAGATGCACAGAGGAGTAACGACCATCGCAAGTTATGTACTTGATTATCAATCGAAACAACGACCTCCATTGGGGTTTCAGGAATTTTACCGGGAAGCCAAATTTGTCATCGAAATCCTCGTAATAAAAATTGTTTCCATTTGGCCTTGTTAATCGCCCCTCTCTTAAACCATTTCTCACCGATCTATGGCAACTTCGTTGCTTTGGCTATGAAGTCTTTGGAGAGAACCAACTACAAATACCCAACATGTGCAACTTTTTCTTTAAGGGAAAGAGAAAATCTACGGGTTACCTCAATATTGTGACCACAAAAACTCCTGAAAAAATCTCCCCATCAAACCTTATCAATAAGCCGAGCAGCTTTTGGTTCAATATCAAGTAACTCGAGACCTTCTGGTTCAAACATGCATAAGGGTGCCATCATGCCTATACTGAGCAAACAACAAGGTAAATGATGTTTGGCCACAAAGATTACGCACCAAGCTATCCCTTGTTTCTCCTGTAAAAACCCTAAGTTCCATACCCTGCGCTGCGAAAATACAACTAACTCCATTCCAGGGTTTCAACGAACGGGAGAATGATGTGAAAATCAAGACCATGATGATACGAAGAGTGACATTATGACCCTATAAGTGTATGATAAGTGAAAGTGATCTTTTGAAATCATAACAACATATTGAATTGACACGACTATGTACCATGATCACAAGTGTCTAATAATGATTTTCGTGTCAAATTTAATCTAGGATAATCACCATACATGATATTCATGATTTCGATTTGTAAAGTTTATCAAAATAATTAGGGTGTAATTCAAGTAGACTTTGAGCATAAGCTTCAACATAATTTGCATATATGATTTAGACAGAGTTTTGATTTTGACCTTTGTCATATTAGTTAGAGTTTGATTCGAATGGAGGTTTATTTAGGCATAGTTATCCTAGGGATTTAATACTTAATATTTTGGCATGTTTAAATGATTTTCATGTTTCAATTTATAACAAAGTAACATCAATATATAAACATGAAATAGTTTATCAATATTTTGCCTAATTATTGAAAATAATGAAACCCTAAGGAAGTTTTAAAATATTTACATCATGAGAAATTATAAAAAATGATCAGAATTGAAAATTAGATATGCAAGACTCATATTTGGCTGCGAAATAATATTTAGCATCTTGTACTTAAAATACAATGAAGAAAAAAAGATGATATATGAAAATTAATTTAGCAGCTGCTAAATGAATTTTCAATGATGACTTCCACAACTTATAATAATATTTTTGCAAATGATTTTCTTCATTTTAATAGGTATTCTATGATTAAGAGTACCTTCAGAATCACAGATTCTGAAGGCACTTTATATGAATTTCTCAAGAATTTTATAAAGACATATGTTGCTCACCAATTTTATTGATTAAATAAGATAAAAAGGTGAGAGGGTTGTTTCCTGCCAACAAGTCGATAAAATGATAAAGCTTCCTTTTATTCAATCTTCACCTCCTCATGGGGATGAGTTTCTCCTTCCACAACAACTGAGTTTCAAAGGGATTGTATTTAATTTGGATGAGCAATTACTATTTGTCACAAGACTATTCAAATTGTTGTACAATTTCTTCATATGCTTTTATTCAATCTAAAGGAAAATAACATAAACAAATAAATAAAAATTTGTTTTAAATATAAACTAATAACAAGAAAAAACTGTCTCTAGTCTATAAATGCAAAACTTTGGTATTTAGTGTAGAATGAAATACACTAATATTCATGGGATTTAGCGAAAGAATTGGGGTTCACCTTGAAATGCCTATAACATAGATCTCTATACTATGTGGTATGTCTAATGCCCATGTAGACATGTTGAAATATTGTTGAACGGGTAGATTGCTAAAACACCTAGGGAAGTGTGCATATCATTCACATTAAAAACCAACACGTTGACGCATGTTATAGTTTTGTTTTGCATGGAGATCGTTGCCTAAGGGAAATTGCACATGTAGATTGCTAAACACCTAGGGAAGTGTGCGTATCATTCACATTAAAAACCAACACGTTGACGCATGTTATAGTTTTGTTTTTCATGGAGATCATTGCCTAAGAGAAATTGCACATGGTGTAACCTTGGATGAGGAAAAAAAATTTAGGATCCTTGTTAGTGTTGTAGGAATCCTTGGAAGTCGGTTCTTTCCTTGGAGAGGCTTTCTCGACTTGCAAGTGCTTGTGACTTGAACATGGAAAATTAATTAGTCCATGTTTGTTGAACTATACTTGCCATGCTTGTCGATTGGTGTTGCTAACACTTTATTAGAACAATGCCACATGCCATGCTTGTTGACCCATGGTGCTACCACTTTATCAAAAATATGCGACATGGCACTACTGAAGATATGCATCACATGAGATATGACAAGGAAATTACTGTAGGTCGAGAAATTGTTTTCTATGTGTTTTTCATAAAGACCTCAAAGACTAAAACATAAAAATGAAAGTGAACATCTTGATTTACATAGTTTTTTTGCAATTGACTCCAAGTCCAATCTCCCTCGCTCTTGCTTCCCAATTACTAAAATAGGAACATTAATGAAGGTGTTACCCATAATTGTGGTTTTTGTTCCAGTGAGAATAACAATAAGGATTGGTGCATATGATATCAATTGTTATTAATTTAAAAGTATGGTTCGATTTTAGAAACATCCATTTTGCCTAGTGTGCTTAGTCCCATTTTGGCTACACTCCCAATCGCAATTGCATTGTAGCATTCACAATGGCATAACAAATTTGGACATAAATCCCATTGTTTGAAAGATGCAAAGTAATATTTGATGAAAATTTAGGTGGAGTGATGAGAAAGTTATTTTATTATACCAAAAGGCATATTATTTTTGCATGTGGAAGTTGAATGAAGGGAAAATATATGAATGGCATGAACTAACTTCCATTTCTTTAACAAAAACCACCTTTCCTTTCGTGACAATTAACATCAGTGGATTAATAATTATGGTTGCCTGCGAAATGAATATGTCAATATTGAACGAGGGGATATTGATAGCTCGAAAAATGAGATTACCATGGATTTGTCCACTCAAATGACCTATTAAAGTTTCTATATCAGTGTTTGAATCCAACAAAGGTGGGTAACTCGATTTTTTGTGATTTCATTTTTTTGGGAAGATTTTAGTTTTGACCTAGAATTTTAATGGTACGAATAAACTTTTGTAGAAAAAATTCCAATTATCATTTATTCTTTTTTTTCCAACTTCTATTGACACAGTTCCAATTACCATTTAAGGTTTTTGGATTAGCTTTGAATCTAACAACATGTGATGGCCTTAAATAGTATATACATTTCTGAAAATTTGATTTCCATACTTTATTGTTGTTCTCCACTTTCTTAATTTCCTTTATTACCCTATTTAAGAGAATATTTTATGTTGACCTTGAAAACTGGTAAACGAACATTTAAATATCAAATAACATTGTAGCAAAGTTACCCTGTTGCCATATTTTGAACTGATATATTTATTTAGACACTGAGAACTAGGGCATACTGAGAACTAGGGAATTTTGAACTGAAATTTTGATTTCCATAGTTTACTTGTATTTTTCACTTTTTAATTTTCTTATTTACCTTATTTAAGAGAATAGTTTATGGTGATCATGAAAACTGGTGAATAGTCATTCAAATATCAAATAAGATAGTAGGAGAGATACCTTCCTTCCATATTTTGAACTGATATATTTGTTTAGAAAGTGAGTACTAGGGAATTTTGAACTAATATATCTGTTTAGATAGTGAGGACTAGAGCATAGTAAGAACTAAGGAATTTTGAACTAAAATTTTGATTTCCATAGTTTACTTGTATTCTTTTCTTAAATTTCTTATTTACCCTATTTAAGAGAATAGTTTATGGTGATCAAGAAAATTGGTGAATAGTTAGTCAAATATCAAATAGGACTGTAGCATAGTTACCTTACTTCCATATTTTGAACTGGTATATTTATTCTCCTCTAATCAAACACAAGAAAGAAAATGATGCAATCTCCCACATGGAAAGAGTGGCCTCTCTGCTTGAGAAAATAAGTTTAATATGAGATACTCATGTTTATATTTCACGTGAGGTGAAGGTTCTATAATGGGGAGGGGTCTAGATCATAATTATGATGTAGTGCATACTCCATCGTGACCTGATTTTGGAGTTGATCCTTCCCCATTGTGATATATATGATTTCCAACCATATCCACATCAATCGAAGCATATATCTGTTGGGGTAAATACTTCATAAATCTTAACATGTAACATAAGAGAATGAATTGCAAACACACAACCAAAAGAATGATTGTAATAACTGTAGATTAGTACTCTCAGGAGGTGGTTATAGAAGTACCGGTTTGAGAAGAAGCCAAGCCAGAGATATTTAAAACTACTTATTCGATTTTTTTATTGTTGAAGAGAATCTTTAGAAGCAAAAATTTTCCAAACCACCCTTTCCAACCACGCCAATGTACAAGAATGGAGACTTAGCTGCTTCAAAAATCATTGATTCCTCGAGTCTTGCTAAATCATTTCCTGCCCCACAATAAGGGGTTCCTTGATGAAGAAGCTTCTTGAAGCAATTACAGTTTGGGAGGTGGCTGCAAAAGTACTGGATTGACAAGAAGCCAAGCCAGAGATAAGAAGCGAAGATAGAGATAATAAAAGTTTATTTGATTTCAGGAAGGTGTTACACCAAAATATAGTCATCATGTGTTATGTGTCCTCTATATCCCTTAATTCCTAAAGTACTTGGGCTGAAAGACCAAAAGAAGAGTTGATGTTTATCCCTTTAACTTTTCATTTTCACCTCGACGCACCCTTATCTCTGGCAAGGTGCGCCAGACCCTAGGTGACGCGTTCTGCACACTAGCAGAGTGTTTTGGTGACGCATGCTTCCCTTGCACAAGGTGCGCCACCCTTTAACTAGTGCGAGTTGTCCATGTGCAAGGTGCGTCGTTGTTGGTTAAAATGGATAAAGAGAAGCTTTGAGCGACTTCTCAAACCTTGGGTTGCATGGAGGCTTATCCCTACATATATGGGAAGGTGGCATTTGATCCCCTTACCTAGTGGGATGATCCCTTAAGCTTCTCCCCTAAATCCTCAACCTATCCTATCCCTTTAGGCCTATAAATATGAACCCCCTCTCCATTGTTAACAGAGGAAGGATAAAGTACCTACATGCCGGTGGAATTTTGCTAGGAGATCATTTTTCATCCTTAAGAGGCTAAGCTTTGATCTTTGAGGCTAGGATTGTTGGAAGGGAGTTATGACGTCAAAGCATTGGTTGTAACTCCTCTCTCTTTGCACTTTCTATTATTACATTTAATGCAAATTATTTCCATAAAATTATTGTCTTTATAATGTTTAGGATTAGCTTCTTTGACTGTTGATCTAGATTGATTCATATACATGTTCTTTCACTACTTGTTTGTTTCCACTTGTTTTATCTTGTTTTGCAGCTGAGGATATGAAGACCAAGGAGTTGGATCAAGCAAGGGGAAAGGAACTGCATCCATAAGGTAAGTCATCCTTTCACTTACTTTGCATTTCAATCAATCTAGGAAAGCTATTTGTGTTATGTACTTGTTTTGTTCTAGATTTGAACCATTCAGACTAGGGAGATCCGTTTGTGTCTGCCTTTATAGATTGTTCGTAAACAAAATTGGTGACCACACTAGGGAGATATAGCCTATAGTTTTTTATTTGATTGCAATTTTTGGTTTTTTTATTTATTTCCAATTAGCCTCTAAGTTGCAATTAGCCTTTTTTTATTGCAATTAGCCTTTTTTCATTGGATATGATCATTAGAGAGCTTCTGGGATATCCAGACTCGGATTGGTATTTTTTATTGATCCATTTATATTTTTATTCGTTGAGAGTCTTTCATTTTTTTTGCTTGGATCCCACCCGGTGCACCCGGGAAGTTCATAGCCTGCATCACTATAATTCTAACGCACTTTACCCTTTAGCAACCTGCGTCCCTGGCGCTCTCTGCCAGTTTGCAACCTGTGTCGCTAACGCACTTCCCGAGTGAGCAAAGCATGTCATTGAGGCTCCCAACACTCTGGTGTATCCTTGCAGGGCATGTCACCCTTCATAGCTTGGTGCATAAGTTGGGAAAACTCCCAAATTGATTTTTGGTTTGATTTCTTGAGTTTTGTGCATTGCCTTTGACAATTATAGAACCTCCTAGACATAGCATGCTTTGTCTTTGGCTTGTTTTTGAAGTTTGAGCTTGATTTGAGTCCTATTTAGTCAAGCGAGTGTATCCCTCATAGTGGGAAATTTCAATCCCTCATGAGCACATTCAATCTTGTGACTCCCTATAAGTTTACCTGATCTGTTCAATCTGACTTCTCAGCCTTCCAATAGGTTGTGATTTTTTGCAAGATTTTTGTGTGGTTTTGTGTGTTGTTTGAGATCTTGGGTGATTACATTTTTCGAGAATTTCCAATTCATTAAAGTTTGCAATAGCATATATGCTCTAGTTTTTTGAACATAGGTTGAAAGAGGCATAATTCTCAGATTCATTGAGTGCATTAGTTAGAAAATCAAAATTTCTTATTATCTCCATTTCAAGTGCATTATTTGGAATTGGTGTAAAAAGTTTTTATGCTTAAGAATGATTATTTGAAAGAGATAAAGATTGTTGTTTGCTTACATTTTCTTGGTTTTGGAAAGATCATTTGCTCATTTCCTTGAAAATCTTAAGCACATTTAGGCCTTTTCGAAGTATTTCAAAGATAGTGAAAACTCTTGCATTTTTTATTTTCTCTCCACTCCTTTCAATTCTTATTTCACAATTAGAGTTATTGCATTCAAAACGGAAATTTGTTTTTTCAGTTTCACTCATAGGTTGGCTTAAGTTGAAAAGAAAAATAAAAAACATTTTCGATTTGGTGTGTTATTTTCATTTTTTGTTGGATTAATGAAAGAGTACTTTGTTCATTTTTATTATCGGAAAAAAAAAATATATATATATATATATATTTATTTATCCTTACCTTAACTAGTTTTCATCGAAAAGAAAACGAAAGACTTGCATTTTCATATATATCATATTTGCATCTTGTTTAAAATCCAAGTCTACACTCCATGGATTCACATAACTGTACAACTTAAAATCAAGTGGTAGCTTAGGTTAAAATTGCATAGAAACTCATGTGCTAGGTTAGAGACATGTTCCAATGTCTTTAAGCGTGGCAGCTGTTGTTATTTTCCTACATTGCATCCTGGGGGCTTATAGCTCTTCCACGTACCAATCGGTATATCGAACAACCTTTCACGTACCTTCATGTATATAGAAAGGTAATTCACTTACTTGATAGTATATCGGAAGGCTCTTGTCGTACGGTTGTGCATTAGATAACACCACTACATATTGGAGCTCCCACTTACCTTGAGTATATCGAGAAACCCAACTAGGATTCCTGAAACCATCCTCATAACCATTGGTTGTCTTGGTGTGGAAATACACCAAGAACAACACTCATGGAGCTACTATGCATGTATTGCCAGGTATTCGGGTTATACGGTCAAGGGTACGGTCCTAATCCTCCCTAGTTAGTGCTCTCAAATATTGGGCCAAGTATAACTGTTGGACCCTGTAGTATATCGCGAGTTGTGACACCTTGATAATCCCATGAGGTTCCAGACTTTTGAATCTCATTTATCACACAGTTTGCATGTCGCTTTAGCTTGAGGAGGCCTTGAAGTGTGATTTTCTTTTTTAGGATACTTTTAGGAGAAGTTTTATCTTAGCCACCCTGGATGACCAAACTTTAAGAAGATCCCGTGGAATATTAAATTTACCACTGGAAGATCCCCTTATTCAGGAGGAGAACTTAGGAGAAACCGTGGATAAACCCAAAATGTTCTTGAATTGATGTAACTTCAAAGTATATTCTACTTGTACTTTATTATTGTAACTCCGTCGGGGATTTTTTACCTCTGCTCGGGGATGTCATTATTACATTTGGTCATGTAAAGGTCTTGAGTTTAGCCCTCCATTGTAAGTCGGGTCATTAACACCTAAAAGAATATAATATAAATATTATATTGAGTCTTTCTAGAGAGGTCGACCCAATTAGGTTATTGGGGCTGACCTAGTTGGATTAAAAATTACGTGAAAAGTAAAGTATAAATAGAGAGTGAGTACCTCTCATTTTTACATTCACTCACTTGTGCAATTCGCATTAGAGGAGAAAGAGAGATATGTGAAGGAGAAGGAGGATTGTCTTGAGTCCAGAGTTTGGTATTTTTGTCTCTCTTATTTGTGAGACATGTTTTTGGGGCATTGTACTTGATCATCTATATTGAGAAAGTTCTTGCTAGGTTTTCTTCCCCTTGAGTGTTTCCCAGTATAAATTGTTTTGTGCTTTGTGATTGTGCATCTTTCAGAGATCCTTATTATGCTTCTATTGTGAATAATGTATTGAATACTAATGAATTTGCAATCTATTCTATGGCAGAATATAATCTTAACATGGTTTCAGAGATTTCCTAAAAAGAGCAACTTTCACAAGGTAAAACTCTCTCTCTCTCTCTCTCTGTAGAAGTGAAAAATTAGGGCTTCTCAAAAATTTGGAATTTTGGAGTGCAATTGGCATAAGAAGGTGCACCTATCTAAGATCGAAATTTTGGTACCAAGATTGAAATTTTTGAGTGGGTGAAAATCCCGAAAATTCAAACCCTAGTTTGACTTTGGACCAGAAACTGCAGAAAACCAAAAAACCAGAAACTATAGATCAGAATTTCGCAAGTCAATTTTGAAGGATGAAATTTTGGAATTTTCAGAAACCAAGTGTACCATCATACTCGCCTCAGTCAAGCGCATCTTTTGGTGAGTTCAGTTTTTTATTTTGAGAAATTTTGATTTTTTGTTATTCTCTGCTCCCTAGGTTCAGATGGAATGGGTTGAGATGGAACTAAGCACCAAGCTTGATGACAAGTTGGAAGGCATAGAGAACTTTCGTGCTTGAAAGTATAAGATTGGACTCATTTTGGAAGAGAATGATCTTACCAAGTTTGTTAAATAAGTTGTACCTGAACCCGAAGAAGCTGAAGCTAAGGAGAAGCAGCAGAAGGATATGATTAGGACTATAAGGATCATAGCAGACTCCATTAAATATCACTTGATTCCTCAAGTGACCTCTAAGAAGACTCCAAAGGAGATGTTTGATTCCCTAACTAGAATGTATGAAGACGAAGAACCTCCCAGGAAGCAAGCAAAGAAAGAAATAGAAGAATATTTTTTATTCTCTACTCTCTCTGGGTCCATGACACCTGGATATGACACATGGTTAATTGATAGTGGTGCTTCAAAGCACTCTCTCCAATCTTGAAGAAAAGGACTCCCCTCAGAAATTTTCTCTAGGAGAATAAGAAAAGGAGCATACAATATTGGTTCAGGAACTCTGATGATGAAATAGAGCTCACCCTTAGACAAGAAGACTAGAATCAAAATAGATCCTACCAAACAAACAAAGATAAATATTTGAATTGTCATTTTTGTTTAAATGATAGTATCCAGCTGTATACACATTTGTTTAGGATGTGTGTTATAATTTTTACAGTGATATGCATGTGATGGGTAAGTAGCCTATGGTTCTATACAACATTCCATTGCTACTTATCTAGAGTGAACCTCCTTGCTGACATATTTGAAGTATTGCACACTCTTAATAATGTTATGGTAGAGATGGAAGGCATCTTGAAAGTTAACGTATGAATACGGGACATGGATGAATGTTGGGTTGAATCACCGGCTAAGATAGCATTATGACAGTGTGACTTATGTTTTTATGCATATGTTTTGGAAACTATGAAATGTTTCTAACCATGCTATTGAATTTGACTTGTAGGAAGTATCATACACGATCACCTACAAATAAATATTTATGAGACTTGTTCCATAGAACAAGTTACGATGGTTTAACTATAAAAAAGAGTTATAGAGGAAGTCGACTATGACGAGATGTTTCTCTAGTAGCCAGACTCATGGTGTAATCAAATTTGATGAAGATGCAGAAAGCGCCAACATGAAGAAGTATAGGAAGAAGATATAACTCCCAGAGTTACAGAGGTTTCACCCTCTCCCGATGATGAGACTCTGGAATATCATGATATGTTGGAGCCCCAAGAACCTCCATCCATGCCTATCTCTCGCAAGAGAAAACTAGCTTGGGCTCGAGAAATCATTCAATATGTAGAGAGATATGGAGCTCCAGAATGCTCCACAAGAGAAAGCAAGAGGCCAAATCCATTTTCCAGTTATGTGGCTTTGATGTGTGGTCTTGTAGAAAAAGAACCTACTTGCTTCGAAGAGGCCATTCAAAAGAAAGAATGGGTAGAAGCTATGACGGAAGAATACCAGTCAATAATGAAGAATGATGTGTGGGACATAGTTCCCAAACTAGAAGGTAAAAGTGTGGTATCTTCCAAATGGATATACAAGATAAAACATGCTGCGGATGGAAGTATTGAAAAATACAAAGATAAGTTTGTGGCTCGAGGATTCTCTCAAAAGGAAGGAATCGATTATGAGGAAAAATTTGCTCCTGTAGCAAGGTACACTTCAATTATAACCATCATGGAACTTGCAGCCACGATGAACTGGAAGTTACACCAGATGGATGTGAAAACCAACTTTCCTGAATGGTATTATTGAGGAGGAAGTGTACTTAGAACAACCACAAGGTTTTGAGGTTGAAAAAAGAGAGACGCATGTCTGTAAATTGAAGAAGGCTCTGTATGGGTTGAAGCAAGCTCCAAAAGCTTGGTATGGAAGAATTGATAGTTTTCTGACGAGCTTGGGATTTACTAAGAGTAAAGTTGATCCTAACCTTTAATTCAAGGTTATGGATGATGAACCAGTCATATTATTCCTATATGTGGATGACTTGTTCCTAACAGGTAATGAGAAGAGAAATCTTAGAGTGCAAAGAGAAGCTCGCTACAGAATTCGAGATGAAAGACCTTGGATTAATGCATTATTTTCTAGGTCTCGAGGTATGGAAGATCCCAGAGGGAATCTTCCTTAATCAAGGGAAGTATGCAGTAGAAGTCTTGAAAAGATTTGATATGTTGGAGTGAAAATACATGGCCACAACCATGGGTACCAACTTGAATTTATTATCTGATACTTCTTCAGAGTCAGTGGATGTGACCCTATAGAGGCAGATTATTGGGTCGTTGATGTATATGACGAATACCCGGACAGATATATGCTTTGTTATGAACACCTTGAGTCAGTATCTGGTAGAGCCCAGACGAGTTCACCTTGTAGCTGCAAAGCATGTGATGAGGTACCTCAACCTATTCGATCCAAGGAGACAAATCAACCTATTCGATCCAAGGAGCTGGATCCACCTCCTTCTAGTTGAGTTCAGGATATATTTTACATGTGGAGGACATTCATTATGTTCCAGGATTAAAGAAGAACCTCCTATTAGTTTTGGTTCTTGAAGATAAGGTCTTCTGAGTTATATTCATGGAAAATCAAGCACTATTATGGCTAAAGAACAAAGACTTGAAATATGTAGCCGTGATTAGAGTTAGAGAGGGAGGTCTCTACAAGGTACTTGGGAAGTACATTCAAGCTGAGGTTCACAACACTATCAGTCCATGTGAGCTATGGAATCGGAGGTTTGATCACCTCCACTACAAAGTGCTACTAGGATTATAACAAATGGTGAAAGGTATGCTCGTATTTGATTTTGAGCACGATAGTGTATGTAGGGGTTGTGCACTTGGGAAGAATGTTAAAAAGAGTTTATCTAGAAGTACTACTTAATCTAAAAGGATTTTAGATTTAATACATTCTGATGTATGTGGTCCCATGTCATCCCCTTCCCTGAGTGGTTATTTATATCATGTATTGTATATATCATGTGGCTATTTACCAACACAACAGTATATATCCATAATAGAATTCCTCATGCCATTATGGATGAAAAGACACTCGAAGAAGTGTTCATTGGTGAAAAACCAGATAGTTCACTCTGAGGATCTTTGGGGGTCCTATATACATTCATGTGCCGAAATAAAAGAGGTCAAAGATGGATCCATCAAGAAAGAAGGGAACCTTTGTTGGTTATAGTGAATCATCCAAAGCCTACAGAATATATGTGTCAGGTGAAAGACACATTGAGTTTAGCCGAGATGTGACTTTCCATGAAGAGGAAACGTTCAAGTGACGAAAGAGATTCAGTATGGTATAAACACAGAGGTGCATGAGGCTCCTATGATGGACCCGGATACTGATTCTCCCCATTCACATGTTCAGAGGGAGAATCCAGCAGAGTTCTCAAATTCGCTAGCTCCTACTTAACCAATAGAACTGGTTGATGAACGTCCTGCCAAGAGGAGGTCTGCATGATGCCAATATATACTACAAGATGCAGAGAGGCACGAAGCACCATTAGGATCTTCCAGAGAGCGAAATCAACCTGAAAAGCAGCAAAGCAGCATGGAAAGATGCAATGGTATAGGAATACAATTCTATTATGAAGAATGATATTTGGGAAGTTGTTCCTAAACTTGAAGGGAAGTCCATAGTTACTTCTAGATGGATTTACAAGATCAAGCAAGATGTTGATGGAATTATTGAAAAGTATAAAGCCAGATTTGTTGCTCGAGGGTTCTCACATAAAGAAGGCATAGACTATGAGGAGACATTTGCTCCTATGGCTAGGTACACCACCAGGGAAATTTTTAGGGGCGAAATTTAGCCAATTGGCTATTTTTCGGACTTTTTTTCAAAAAATAAATTTGCTATTTGGTCATTTTTAGCCTCTATTATCGCCTATATTTACATAAAATGTGTTTTTTTAGCATAATATTCGCCAAAATTTACAAGTTTCAGTAGTAAATCATATGTTTCATATTTAATATTCGCCTACCAATCTATATATATGTTTTTTTGAATCCAAAATAATCACCTAGAATACTATACTTAGGTATACTTTTATAATCCTTAAAAAATACCCTATACACCACTATTTGAGCTGTGATCTCACTTGCATTTATAGGATGGAAGCTTCACCAGATGGATATGAAGACAACCTTCCTCAATGGTGAGGTTGAGGAAGAGGTTTATATTCAGCAGCCTGAGGGGTTTATGGTTCATGGGAAGGAGTCCCATTTGTGCAAATTGAAGAAATCCTTGTATGGGCTTAAGCAAGCTCCTAGAGCTTGATATTCGAGAATTGATAGCTATCTTTAGAGACTAGGTTTCTCTAAGAGCGAAGCTAATCCAAATTTGTACTTCAAAGTAGTGAAGAACTAGCCGTTGATATTGGTTATATATGTTGATGATTTGTTCCTTACTGAAGAGGAACAACCGATTGCTTGGTGAAAGAGGGATCTCACTCCTGAGTTCGAGATGAAATACTTATGTCTTATGCACTACTTTCCTGGCCTTGAGATTTGGAAAAGAAAGGATGAGATATTTCTTTCGCAAGGGAAGTACATTGTTATATATTGCGCATGTTTGGCATGATGGATTGCAAATCCATGAGTACTCCGATGGTTCCCAATTTGAGGAAACTACATGATTCATATTCTAGATCAGATCCAATGGACCCCACCTTGTATAGACAACTTATTGGTTGGTTGATGTACTTGATACACTCGAGACCATATATATGTTATGTTGTGAGTATTCTGAGTCAGTTTATGTCTGATCCGAGACACAAAAATTGATTTTTTGCTAAGCATGTGCTTAGGTACCTTCGAGGTACGATTGCTTATGGAATCAGATATGCCTTCAGTGGAGGGGTGTTATTACTTGGTTATACTGACTCTGATTGGGGTGGTAGCATTGTGGAATGAAAGAGTACATCCGAATATTGTTTTAGCTTGGGTTCTGCTTTGATATCTTGGTCCAGTAGTAAGAAGGGCTATGTATCCTAGAGTACTACAGAAGTAGAATATATTGTTGCTAGTACTGCCTTTCGAGAAGTAGTGTGGCTTATAAATATGCTTGGTGGGTTGTTCGATGTGACAATCAAAGCTACATCAAGCTTTTCAAAAACCATGTGCTTCATGATAATTCGAAGCACATTGAAATAAAGTATCACTTCATCGGAGACATGGTCCAGAAAGGTACAATGAAACTTTAGTACATTGCAACTAATGAGCATATTCCATATGTGTTAAAAAATCCTCTGTCAGTGACAAAGTTCAGGTACTTCCATGACAAGCTTGGTATGGAAGAGAATTCCTCCCTCGCTGAGAGGGAGTGTTAAATGTACATCATCACGAGTCATTCTCCAAGCCAATCTTGTGCAACTAGGATTGGGCCTCATGTGTTGAGGTAGGGAGCATGATTTGGTTTCAGGAACTTGGAGTAGATTCTTGATTTGGACTCAAGAATGACTAAGCATTCAATTGTAAAAGGTTATTCCTCATGTGTTGAGGTGAATTCTTTGATGTATCAAAGTGATGATATTGTAAACTCTTGTTGGACAAGGCTCAAGACTTATGTGTCATGTCAGATTCTTAAGTGGACCTCCAGTAATAGTAGGTACCCATGGGGTGGACGTCTAGTTACAGAGTTAGGTGCTTTGCATGTTGAAGCATTAATGTTGTGTGATGTATTACTAACCATGGTCATCGATTTCCATTAAGTCACCTTTAGAGACTAGCCACCTCTAGAGTGAATTAATTTAGCATATGATCATTTGGTCCGAGATTAATATAATATGATCGCAGAATATGACAAATCTTATGAGTATAATCTGATATGATAGATAATTAAGGTTAACACATATTGACCATGCAGTAAATATGAGAGATAAAGATAAATTCATAGAGAAAAAAGAGAATTCGAATTGCTCATGAGATGACTAAGTGAACTCGAAATTTTAAGCTTTAGTTAAAGCCACAATGCATGCCTTAGTTAATTAGAGAACTCGAATTGATCACTATAGTGATGTTAACAAGAAAGAATCAATTAAAGAGAGTTAACTAAGTGATAAAAAAGAAGATCTAGTTAACTAAGTGTTATTGCATGACGACACTTATCTTAAACAAAACGACGACACTTATGTTAAACTAAAAGATGACACTTGAGTTGTGATACTTTTATGACGAAACTTGATTTAACCACCTAACTAAGTGGGAAAGATTCCAGTTAAGGGGCAAGTTCATCCTACAACTCAGTTCAATGAGTAAATGAAATGCATGAGAAGTGGGGTGCTCTTCTTCATGCAAGATTGATTCATCTAGATGGAGGGCGAGTTCATCATGAAGCCACAAAATAAAAATAGAATCCAATGCATGTGAAGAATATATAAATATGTTATACAGGATTGGTGAATTCAATGTGAAGTGAATTATCTTCTCCCTTGAAGGAAGGCGCTTCTATCTGTGTAGGACAATTCTTCAAGAAGGCAATTCACATTTTTTGCCTATGATGCACCATTACCCATGCAACCATTCTCTACAGCTTGCATGGCAGTGATTCTTGCTTGTTATTAATGTGTTTGGCACATGGAAAGTTGATACAGTTGATCTCTATTCTCTATTGCTAAGTATTCTCTCTTATCTAGCACTTGGAGTGCTGAAAACAATATGCTATTTTGTAAAAGACATTCTCTGCTATATATCATAATTATACTCTAAATATTTGCTGGTTTTTTTCATCCTCGTTGTTTTGAGGGTTTTCCCCAGGGTACATCTTATGTTATGGTTGAATGTTTCATGAGATTAAATGGTTCATTGATTCAAGTATTCAATATTTCCACACTTAAAGTTTTAAAGTTCAAAGCTCATCATATTTGCTAAAAAATTTAACAATGGTTAGCACAGGTATATATACTTTTCAACTAAGTTATATAAAATACAGACCATTTTAACAAAGATACCTGAAATACATGCAATAAAATATGAATACTTTTCGACAAAGATATATGAACATCATGCACATTCAGGAAAATAAGAGATGCAAGCCCATATGGAATCGAACATGATATTTGTACATTCTTAACGTCCCAACTACATATAATTTTTGGCTTTGTAGCTGTACCACATACTCCACATAAGGTATTACTTATTTTCAATGAAGCCTAGCTACAACAACACATTCATTTAGAATCATGTCTCTACATAAAATAGGACATTATCACATCTTTGTGCATGTTATATTTACATGTAAGGAACAAGTATAGCAAGCATATATCCATCACTTCTTTGTACAAAATGCTTTTATCCATTAGGTCATCATCACCTTCTTGATTAACACTATTACGTATTCACACACATGATGCACATTTAATTTAGTATTATACCATGACTTACTATGCATCTAGATTCACACAATCTCATAATCACAAGATAGGAGCTAAGTGTGGGCATGTAACATCATAAACACACAATTCTTTTAACCACATGCTTACACATATCCTACATGTAACAATATGTTAGTTCCAGGTAGATCACAACAATATAACAAAAGATAGTATATGAAATATTGAAAACATATTCTGTCAATTACCAACTTAGCAAGACCAACAACTTACTCATTAACATCAATTACAGGAACTACATCTCAACGAGACTTTTAACACATATCAAGAATACAAATAAGAATACTTGACTTATTAAGGCAACTGGATGTGTAAGTTCCATGATCCACCCAACCGTAAGCACTCATCTGACATAAATTCTTATGTCTTGAGGCCACCCTAAGCTGGGAAATGGTGTCGCTAGGACAAAGGGGAGATAGAAATCCTTTCAGGATTTCTCCTTATTGGCTGGACATTGAGTGGTCCATAGGCCATCCCAGGCTAAGAAATCAAGCATCTACCAATCCTTGATATTCTATGGGTAGATAACTAACTCATACTTATCCACATAGAGATACATCATATCATACCTAGGATCCTATTTATCCATACTTATCATCAAACTGATTACTAGGCAATATAAACAAGCTATTATTTGCCTAGAGCATTCCTAGAGCAGTAAGTCCTCTCCTGCTCTTTTACTCAACAGTTCATTTAACTAGTCCATTTCAACACACGTTAAACAATGTTAAGACACATTCAATGCACAACAATCCTAATGCATATCAAACACGCACAATATGCATCCACTAATCAATGCAATGCATATCTGAATCAATGCAACACCTATCCATTACATTCACTATTTAACCTAAGAGGGATAGGGCTACCCCCCTTTTCTTCCCTAAGACATATGCATAACATATTAATCCACTTTAAGGTCTATGTTTCACAATACCAAGTCAAATCAACTCATAAAATACATATGCCTCGTTATTAATCAACAATGCACAGTATATCAATGCAATTACCACTAAATTCCATGTCAATGATATCTAAATGCAAAATGCCATTCAATCTAATGCATGCACTAATAAATTACTACTAACTTTCCAGTCTATGATACCTATATGCAAATAATATTCACTTAAGGATTATGATAAGAACACACTGTTAAATTCCAATCATGTGCACCTACCATTCAATTCCCATGCACCTAATATGCAATCACTCATGCATTCCCATTCTATTGCTAATACATGCAATATGCAATATCTTTTTCGTATCGTATTCATACCAATGCATATCTAGAGCATTTACTGGAAAAAAAAAGCATTTACTGTAAAGGGATTAGGCTAATCCTTCATCTCCCTTACTCATATCTAGTATGCATATATCAATTCAATGCACAATAATATTTGCTACCATGTGGCCATGTAAAGGGATTTGGATTGTGCCCCGCATTTCCCAACCCATGGTATACCAATTCAACACATGGCACTCATATCCAATATACATTCTTCATGCAATTAATATTCAGCGTAACATACAATAACTATGCAATATTAACTCATTTATCCAATTTATGAATGTAATTATCAATTATCTATGCATGCAATCACTAGTCAATCCAACAAGTTCACAGGCACTCATGACAACATATGCAATTATTACCGCATAAGATGCATCCAATCAACTAATCCACATGTTTTAAGCATAATAATTTTCATTTATTTAATATCTCTAACAATTTCCAAGAAAATATCCTAGTTTATATGCATCAACTATCAATCAAGAATGCATATCCAAGCAAAGATTTCAGGAAAAATGTATGAAAGCAATCTATGTTGAGGGATTAGGGCTTTTCCCTTCACTTCCCAGATTACTCATTAACACACAAAATTTCACAATGTATCCTATGTAAAAGGGATTATGCCTTTGTCCTTCATTTCCCATCATTATTATATAAATACTAAACCTTCCAACAGAGTAATCTATATAAAGGAATTAGGGATTTTCCCCTCATTTTCTAAATTACTCAACTCACACTATGCATGCATTATTTAATGCATTCATACCCAATGCAAATCAAGGAAATGCATAACCAACACATAGTATGTAGGTATATTAATTACCAATCAAGACAACTCCTAGTAAATGCACGATAATTAAGCATTTACCTATCCAATTACTTATTAGTAAATATGCAATGCACCGTAAAATGAACAAATATGCAATGCACAGTCAATAAGAATCAATTCAATCCAAGCTTGCAATGCACTGTAATTAAGCGTTTTCCGATGGAACATGCAATGCATAACCAATAAGAATTCACTAATCAATTCAACGCATAGTAAACAAGCATAAATCACTGAACAATAAGAGAGGCAATGCATAGTAAATGCCTTCCTACATTATTTATGCATAAATTTCCAATGCAACTTACCATACCATAACTAATGCCTACTAATAATGCATGTACAAGTTCCTTCGGACGCATGATATTCTAATGCATATAGTATTTGATCATTATGCAATCCTAGCCATTGCAATGCATAGTAACTATCCAATTACCTGTGCAAATTATTTATATAATTTACCAACAAATGCATGCATTATTCATTCAGTATGAAATCTTCAATCATTGTAACACAATGAATATGCAATCATTAAAGCATTATATATATTTATCATGCACATTAAATATGCAATACTAATTAATTCTACAACTTATGTACCAACTCCACTAATTTTACAGTGCAAGTTATAGTAAAAAAAAATTTACCCATCAAGCATTAAAAAAATGCCCATGCAATACCAATCGACATAGATTCTACATATGACTATCAATCAATCATAAACAATGCTTGAGAAAACATTCCACCAATTTCACACCATGCAATTACATCGTAAATCAAACAAACAGAATCTTGAGAGAAACTTAATTAGATGTAATATCCCCAACCCTGGATGAGGAGATATTAGTTCCAAAAATGAGAACAAGAAGCAAAATTCCAAACTAGGGGAAAATTTCGAACTTTTGGAGGCTAACTCGGTCTTTTTCCAACTCACTCCACACACTACCAAAATTTATGAACTAAATGAGTGACTGGGTCCCGACACATCCCCACTAACATGAATGACCCTTAGACCGACTTCTAGAAACACCCTTGCCAGTTTGATTAAGCACAAGAAGTTTTGTTTTCCAATTTCTAGCTAGGTTCAATCAAGGATCACTACACACCGAAACTGGAGAATTGAATCTATTGGATCTGACTTCTTGACAATAGGAACATTTCAAAGTACATCACACCTAGGTATACCATTTTTTCAAGGCAAATGACCAGAGGAAATTTCCCCAGGAATTATGTGGAACCTCTCTACTTCTGGTGCACTACCAGTGATAACTAGGCAACACTTTCCAAGCAGTTTCGAATCTATTTATTAAAATGTTGTTAAAAATATATTTCTTCACACAAGAAACAATATGCAATCAATATTAAAATTGATTGTCAATCATATAAGAATTAAACATTTGAACAAATAACATAAAAATAAACATGCCACAATCAATTGATAAAACAATTACGGATACTTTTTGATGAGGTAAATGCTCTTCCAAAAATTAGACATTAAGTGAAACAATTGCGAGAAGGAAGATGTTGGAATATTCTCACTGTATTATCTTGGTCCTTCATTCTTTGCATGCATTTTCATGTATGCATGCATTCCATGCAACACTCCATGCATCCATGAATTAACAGTTGAGTCTCCTAGCACCTAGTCCTTACTTTGGGTCCCCCGGAGCTTGTTTTTTGCCATCATTAGCCCTTCTATCCACTCAGAGTGCCTTGTTTACATCACTGGAGTTTCAATGCACCCTCATGCACATATTTAGGAGACTACACAATCAGTTCCATGATTTGGGGCGCCTTGTCCCCTTGATTGCTCAGTTAACTGACTGCAGCTCCTAGTTTGACCGCTACTAAGTATAGGAGCGCCCTCCTTGACCACTGATAGTTAGTTATGCTCCTCCTTGGAGTCTCCTCCACTAATTTGGTTCCCACATGATTCAATTCTACTCAGTTATAGCTCAATTAATTGATTATTCATCATCGGTGGCCACTGAACCTTATTGGCAGATGGTTCCAATGCAAACTAAGCCTAGACTTGAGGTGAATTCGAATCCTCCCGGGTGTATCGAATTCATTCTATTGTAACATATTTTGATTTCCAACTTACAATTGATTAATGTATCTATTTTCGGAAAATCTACTCGGGTGGACACGAGCATGATCTCCCTAATCCAACTGGATCTAGAACAAATGGAAACATAATCTAAAACTACTTTCCTAGATCAATTAGAGATCAAGGTAGATAGATGTCTTACCTTCATATTCATGAATCCTTCTCCTCTTTGTTGCTCCAAGCTTCGTGGTCGTCAGATTTGTAGCTGCAAAACCTGTCAAAGCACATAGGGACAAACGAGTAGTAAAAGTACATCTAAACACTAACTGATCTAAGCAAATAGTTAAGGAAGTGAGCTCTAAATATCATTAATACAAAGACATTTATCGAAAGAGATTATATTACTGTAAATAAGTGGGAAATACATAGAAGAGTGATGATTACAACCCAATCCTTAACGCTGCAATATTCATCCAATAGGACAAACCAATTCCTCCAAAGGAAATGTATGCCTCCCAAGCGATGGATATGGATCGTCTAGGTTAATTCCTCCAGCATGTAAGTGTTATAAACTTTCCTCCATATGGAATGGGGAGGAGATTCATATTTATAAGACCAAGTGGATAGAGTAGGTTGAGGATCATGGGGAGAGGACTAAGGGATCCTCCCTTGAGGTTAGGGAACCGTAGGACAACTCACCTACATGTAAGGGATAGAGATCCACCTCATCCATCTTTGAGAATTCACTCGAAGGTCACCTTTATCCATTTTAACCAACACTGGCGCATGTTGTATGAAGACAACTTGCGCGTGAGAGGGAAAGCGCAGGCTGCAAAAAGGAAACCTGAGCCACCGGCGCAGTCTTCCAGATGGAAATCTGCACCTAACCTAGTTGGGCACTCCTTGCTGGAAGGAAATCTGCATCGGCCCAACTAGAACCTGTGGAAAAAGGTCAACAACTTGCTCTAGTTGACTTTCTGATCAGGGAGACCTCAAGGATCAAGGCATTGAGTTGACATAGGTCTCATGATGACGAGATTTAGGTGTAACAGAATCCCCCCCCAAAGCATGAAGCTGGAAACACGAGACAGATGATATGCTTTGAAAGATAGATGGCAAGGACTTGTTGGCTAGAAGATGCTGCTACAGTACACCTGACTCTGAGATCCAAGTCTCACATGACTCACAACATGGCTTCCAACCAATACATTGCAGATCTATGCGAAGTAAATATCGAATGAACACAATCATGGCTACTAAACACAATCGTAGATCCATGATGAGATGATAACATAGCCACGACCAATACAAAGTGGATCCGTGTAATATGACTCAAACAATCTCCATCGCAACTTGGGTAAGATATGATTTCTCCCAGGGTCTTCAAGTCGAACCCGCAATGATACAAATCTATTCATGTGATTAGAATTCCTTGGAGTCGACTATGGTAGAAACCACTTGATTACCGGTCATCGGATGTATACCATTAACAAGTGCAAGGGAAACCACCATTGATGTCGATGATCCCCAAGGTATCATAGTAAACATCACCGTGTGTGAATCAATGAGTTGAGGTCGAATGCTTGATGAAATATTTCAATCAAGAGTCAATGATGTAAACTCATATTGAAAGTGAGGTAACCTTCCATTAAGGCATGCAGGCCCAAGGTACTTGACTGGTTTCTAGATTCAATCCCTGGATGATGTGTTTAAGTCGACAAGGATGAATCCGTCGAAGGAGGGCCATGATGAATCCCACATCATTGACACGAAACTCAATAACAGATGTTTAGAGTATATTGGATGGTAGGGTAATGTGTAATACTGACTCAGGGTAGAACGACATGATGGAAGGTGTACTGAATGCAAATGACGAGTAACAAACGTCTCTTCAACATGGGCATGGCATGACTTGGAAGTATTGACATGCTGGGAATGATACTGACCCCAATGCAACTGATGATGGAAACATTATTTGGATGACCCAAAGGAGTGACATGACTCATGGAATCGACAGGACTCGAGGACAAACATATTACCCAAGTACTTAATGCAAATGCAAATGAGTGCCATGTTCAATAGTTACTATCTACTGCCGTAAATTATGGTGTAACACAAAATCTTTCCTTTTCCCCATCATGATTGATGAGTGCCTCTTTTGTTTTTTAACGAGCTTGAGGACGTTAAACAGAAGCTTGGTATAGCTCATCCCATGGATGATTCCAATCCCAAATGTTTTACGAACCTAGGATAGTATGGGTTCGTCCCATGACAGGCCCTTCGATGTTAAATTTTAACGAGTCCATAGAAGGTAAACTTGGAGCCATTTCATATTTAGAAAGTCTGAAAAGAACTAAAGAAGAATCCAAAAGTCCTTTCTCGTAAAGTTAGTCTCTTCGCTCGAAAAAGGGTAAAACAATGCGAGAGAGAACTCTCCAAGTCATGATTGGCCGGAGTATTCATTTTTCGTAAATAGTGCCTCCTGGTCCGAAAAAGGGGTAAACTATCACCAGGAAGATGACCATTCAAATAATTTTACAAGCGTGAATGCATCAAGTTCGCTTGGCGATCTTTTCGTATTTCGACAGCCTAAAAAGAGCTTAAAGAAAGACTCCGAGAGGTTCATTTTTCATGGGAATTTAACAAACCCGAAAAGTGATAAACTATAACTTGGTGACTTATTCTCATTGTTTTACAATTACGAGAAAGAACAAAGAGTTAGCTCGGTGTCATTAATAATTGAATTTAATGAGCGAAATAATGACATAAAAACGCTCAGTGAGTCGTTCATACCTGATACCATGCGTGAGATGACCACAATTGCAAAAACACAGTATTAATAAGGTACTTAACTTCACCTGCAAGCTTCGAAACTAGGTCAAAATGATCAACCAAGTGTTCAAACATAGAAATAATTCCAACTATAGAAAAATAACCCACAACGGAATAAATTAAAAAGGAATATGCTCTTTTTTTATATAAAATGGGGTAAATAGTGAAAATCAATTACTATTTGTTTTTATCAAGCTGGAGAAGTGAAAAATACCATTTGGAGCTATTTTTCCAGTGTTGATTCCGGGAGCTATGATCGACCATTTTTCGCGCCGTCAGTTTCAAGTAACCCTAAACTTAGCCCTCTTTCTTTCCAGTGGATTACATTTTTGTTTTTCTTGAATTCTCTTGGGTTTTGAGCTTGCTTGGTGGGGGATATTGCGCTCGTTGGCCGACGCAGTCTCCCCTTTCGGGAACTGCACTGATCATGTGCCGTCGCAAATCCTGAACTAGTGTCTTGCGCAGGTGGCACTCTGTCCACTAGGATGGGCTGCACCAACGGTGCCTAGTCCGTAAGGATGGGCTGTGCCGACGGAAGTCCATATGGCATGTTCAAAATCCAACCAAATAAAAGTGTTTGTGATGAGTTGGAAATATTCTAATAGTGTTTATTTGGCCTTTTGGACAAGGTTGCAATGATTAAAATGAATGAGTGGTGCGAACAGGAACATGAGTTCGATGATGCCCAAGCGGAAAATGACCCTCAATGCATGGTTGCAATGAGGAATTGCAGATTATTGAAGTACTTCCAGGTTCCGGGGATGAGGGCCCAAGTTACACTGTTGGAGTACCTGATCCAATGTTGGGATCCGGTGCAACAACATTTTCAGATAGGCGTGCACACTCTGACCCTAGATATCAAGGATATCTATTCCTTGACGGGGCTATCTCGATAGGGAAATCTCATATCACTATCTGGATCACGAGGAGGTGGTCGTACTGTGGATGATATCATAGATTAGTGCTGCCATGCTGGTACACAAATGGTAGGTGGGAAAATTCCCACCAAGGAGGTTAGAGAACGACCTCTTCGGACTGTCCTATTTACCATTGTGAGAGTGGTCGACAATAGATCCCCTCATCTAGTGAGCAAATCCCAGATGATATATGCCGAGGAGTGTATGGCCCCGACAGTGTTCAACTGGTGTGAGGGACTTCTCACCAGTTTACGAGATCAACTAACCAAATGCCGGCACGGGGCGTTGAAGCAATTTGGTTATGGTTCTGTGGCAGTATCATTCTTCCTAGAGCGGGTACCGCACCTGCGTCCATAGATTGAGGTCGATGATTGAGATGCATGGGACCCTCACATGATCCGATGGTCGAAGGTGATGGTCTTCCATGGTGGCGGCGGTCCCATTATCAGTTTCAGTACAGGTTTCTTCAGATGGTTGAGGGGTCAACTCCTAATGTTCAAGGATTACCCCTACAACGGGACCAACTTCAGAGGAGATCCCGACGTAGTGCTTCCTGAGGGAGCATATTGGGGTGATATCGGTAAGAATAACAGCTTAACTGTGTTTTTTTCATTTTATATGTGTTATATTTTTTTTGGATTAGTACTGATAATCGACACATGTTTTATGCAGATGTGGGCCCGGTGCGGCTGGTCGGAGTCTCTCCTATTGCACGGAGAGGGGCGGTGTCGGATATAGGCCCCGTGGTATGGGATGCGACTGAGGAGATGGAGGAGAACCTCCGTTGGCTGACACTAGACATTCCAGAGCCAGGATTCCATGACCTCCCCCGCAACTATCAACGACATACAGTTGGTGTGTCCCAGCGTTTTGGCTTGCAGCTCAAGAGAGTAGCGAGGGTTGTTATCTGTTATCATGAGTGTCCTAGGGACTAGACTCATGTTATGTATATACTGAAATCCATGAGCTTTAGATTTTGTATCGGATGATTTCTACTGAAAGATTATATGCTTCAGATTTTTGTATCAGCACTATCATTTTGTATTTTGTACCGACATGATATATAAAAACTATTAGCGGATTTATACACTGTGTTCTAATGGTGATTGATGGGATCTTGTCTATGTGTTTTACTTATACTATGGATGATTTACATGTTATGTCTGTCTTGTTAGAAAAACATGATCGCAGAGAAATAACAATGAACAAGATGAAAATATAAATTACACAAACACATCACAAGAGAGACACCAATATAACGTGGTTCACCCAAGATGGGCTACGCCCACACAGAAATTTCCAGTCCTTATTATTATACCATACAACAAATGGAGGCATACAACCCGCAGCACATCCGCTACAACTTCCTCTTCACTTTCTCTCAGTCTCTCTTACACGATCTCATAGATCTTTACAATGCTACAATACAATACACAACCGTATTACAATGTCTTCCTTTTATAGGGGAAATACCATGGGAAAATACCACAGGCTACCCAAAACCATGGCCCCGTAATCTGTTGGCACAAAAAAAACCCATAACAAAAATTTATTTCCGAGGTGCTGCCCCCGAACCCCTGTTGAGGGCCCGCTGGCCCTCGAACCCCCCATTGCGTGTGCCAGGATCATAACCAAACCTGGGTACAAAAACGACTGAAACGACATCATCTATCAGATTGGAAGATCAAGATCCACAAACAACATGTCTTTGTATTTTTGGATATTTTATGTGTGTGCAATGTACCAATCTAGGATAAAATTGGCCATCGAGTCGGCAACCGTGTTCATGTCTCATGGAATGTGCAGGTATTGAATAGATTCAAAGAACCCCTCCAGGAGACGAACTCGTTGGAAAAGAATGATTAGAGTGGGGTCGCGGATAACATAGATCCGGTTGAGATGAGAAACCACTAGTTGTGAATCAAGATGGATAACAATGTGGCTCATAGCCAAGGAAAGAGCGTCGGTTAAGGTTCCAATCACTGCATGATATTCCGTGACGTTATTGGTTGTGTATCCTAGATAATTTACTACTACTGCTGATAAGCTCGCTAGTAGGGGAATAAAGTACCCAGGCTGCCGAAGCAAGGTTACGAGTATGCCGGTTGGCACCGTCCGCGAATCCAAAACAGGTTTCCATATGCACATGTAGACAGAACATGGTATAAGTACAAAAACAAGATCCTGACACACTAAAACAAAGCGTCACACCACACAAAACACACGCCATGTACAGTATATACAAGATACTTATGCGTGAAAGACTTAGGCATAGTACCTCTTCAGATAGAGCCCATTGCGAGGCTCTCCCAAAGATATTTCATTGCAATCCTCTGGCTCGTATGCTCCCTTCTCCGGAACACGTTTTACGATGTATGACCCATGCCACATGGGCTCAAACTTACCTGCTCCTATCTTATCGTGATTTTGGTCATATGTGAGTACCAAATCCCCCTCGTTGAAGACACGAGGTTTGACCGACTTATCATACTGAGCTTCGATGTGTTTCTTATGTGCCTCATTGGAAAGAGCAGCATCGTGTCGGGTCTCGTCGAGTTTTGCTAGGTGAAGGAAATGTTCTTCCTTGGCAATGCTATTTGGGAGAATTTCAACTGCGAGTTTGAGAGATGGAATCTCGCACTCTATTGGTAAAACTGCCTCTAATCCGTATACTAGTTGAAACGATGTAAATCCGGGTGGCAGTATTGACGAAGGTCCAATATGCCCATAGGGCAGAAAAGAGCATGTTATGCCAGTTAGACTTGTGTGTACCCACCATGCGCTGGATCATGGTTTTTAAGACCTTGTTGATAGCCTCTACTTGTCCATTGGACTGTGGGTAGTAAGGGGTTGCGTTTTCATGGCAAAAACCTAGTCTAGCGCTCAATTCGTCCACCATACTGTTTTCGAAATGAGATTCGTGATCGGTTACTATGGCTTGCAGGACTCCAAATCATGCAATGACGTGATTGAACATGAAGAGTGCGGCGGTTTTTCCATCTTCAGTGTACGTAGGCATAGCCTCATCCCATTTAGTGAAATAGTCAACGACTACAATGATGTAACCATGCCCCCCGGCCTAGGTAGGCTTAGAGTGCATGAAATCGATGCCCCACTTAGCAAAGGGGCCGATGACAATAACTGGATGTAAAGGGGCTGGATGGGAGCGATTTTTGAATTGAAAGTGTTGGCATGGGGGACACTTTTTCACAGACTCAATACAATACTTGAATATTGATAGCCAGTAGTATCCCGTGCGTAGTATTTTTTGGGCCGTAGCCATCCCAGAAAGATGACCACCACAAGCCCTGGAGTGACATTCATTCAGGACATGTTCACCCTCCTCGTATGTTAGACAACGTCGAAGAATAGAATCAACACCACAATGATATAGGGTATCACCAACGATTAAGTAGTACTTGGCGTGGTGGTGTATACGATGACGGTCGTCACGAGATAGTTGGGGGTTGAACCGTTGGGTTTGAATATATAAGGTGATATCTCCATACCATGTGTCTGACATGCTGATGAGAAACAACGACTCATCTGGAAGAGAATCGATGGGCTCAGATCCTGAAACAACAGTGGTGATCTCTTCAGGAAAACAATTTTGGACTAAACAAATATGTTCCACGACAACAGGGGTAACAGAGATGTCAATCAAAATGGTGGGCTCGATGTTTTCCAAGATGCCTTCTATAACTGTATCGCAAGTGAGGATCGGTGACTACGAGAAAGGATAGACATCTGGTGTAAAAATGGTTGTGATGCTGTTCTCCACAGAGTCTAATGGAGGTAGGAAAGACGATCGATGGTGGAGGTCTTCCCACGGGGGGTCATCCGCACTCATAATATCCATAATGGACTCATCAGAGTGAAAAGTCTGGAGCAGATGATCTGGATAGGATGGCGTCCACTGTAGAGAACTGGATGTAGAGGCCACAATCAAGTGGTCCTCAGGGGCTGACTGGATAGCCTCATAAGTAGCTTCAGCTGGTGAGAGAAGCATGGTATCTCCAATCAAATGCATGGTAGCCTCACATTGGGTACGAGCCATGGATCTGGAGAGTTGGAAGATGATGGAATCATGGAGGAGATCATGTTCACCGTGGAAACATGGTTAGGAGGATCCGGGGTTGGAAAGATGCCCATAAGAGATGATTCTTTTATGAGGCCGACCCCCATGCTCTCATATAGCTTCGAATATTGTCCTAGAAAAGGGACATTATCGTCGGGATGAGTAGCGGTGTCCGATGTACAGAATTCCAATTGGTCAATGGTGACAATTCGGCCTTGATGGAGGAATTGCATAATGCGGAATACGGATGATGCGACCACAGTCATGGCGTAAAACATGTTATGACCAAACAAGAGATTATAATCCAAAGGGGCAGCGGCTACTTCCATGTTAATGGTTGCATTATTTCCCCCCAACTCTACTGCTAAGGCTTGTAAGAACCCGTGAGGTTGGAATCCATGACCGTTGAATGCTTTCAAGGTGGTGGGAGAACGATTTAACTCAGGAGATCCGATGGCTTGCCAATAGGATAACGACATGACCAAGGTGGAAGCACCTTCGTCTAACATAGTACGATGGATTGTCTTCCCAGTGAACTTCGTGGCAACTTGGAATGCCAGCTGATGGGAAAGCCTCGATTTAAAGTACTCGAGTTTAAACATGATTGTGTTTGAGGAATCCAGGTCTACCGCGCCGATCGTAGCAAGGAGTGTCCTGCACTGATTGGGACAATTATGCAAGACTTCTAACATTGACATGGCACAAGGAGCTTGTGCCAAGTCCTCTACAATGTTATAATTCTGAGTTGCCCAAGCATTGGGATTGAAAACTGCTTTTCGAATCGTGCTCTTGGGCGGACATAGCACCAAATATAATGAAGGTTTCTCAACGTTGAGAGAACCTTGCGGTGCAGAAATATCCGAGGTAGAAGCGAAAGCTTTTTCAGTATTACTTCCGACGGTTTCCTTAGGAGGGACTGAGTCGTATGATCGTGATCGTGTGTTCAGGTTAACCGTTTCACTACGCATCATGAGAACATGTGAGGTAGAGGATGTTTCTCCTTGAGAAGGAGGTGGTTGCGCAATCAGTTGTTGATTTTGAGTGGGGAAGGGATCGTTGAGAACTAAATTTCATCCCTACGCAGGCATTGCTTGGTGAAATGATCATCACCACATAGTAAACAAGCATACTTGACCTTTCGTTTCTGCTTCGTGTCTTCAGGAGGGTTCTTGTGGTCCTGCTGATTGGAAGACTTCTTGGTTTTACCTTTGGTCTTCTTCTTGCCATCGGATTTCTGAGGGGAAGCTGATTGAACAGAATTCACCTCTTCGATGGAAGCATGAGTAGTATATTTGGATGTATTGTGGCCAGCCTGTGCCGAGGGTGGAGAGGAACCATGATGGTTCGAGGATCCATCATTTTTTGTAGCAGGATGGGAGTTAAGGGAACCGATAATGTCATCGGCTTGAGGTCCCTTGGGTGGTTTTGCAAGATCGTATGTAGGGTGGGGGCGTCCGGAACAATATCATACAATGTGCTAGATTGAGTGTAGACAAGGTCTAAATACTGGGAACGGGCAATAGCTTGTTCCTATGTGACTGCCCCACCCATTGACACGTCTTGAGTTACGGTGGGTAAAAGAGACTTCGTGAACCAGTCAGCTAAGAGTTGGTCTGGAATGGGAGCCTTAATAATATGTCGTCTCCTCCGCCACTCATGGATATGATCAGATATATGAGTTGTGGTGGTTTTGCGGAGCGAAGTCGGTAGTTCCGTACCAGTTTCGTAGCGTATGGGTAATTGGAAATGAGTCAGGAAGGACATAGCAAGAGAGCGGAAATCAGGAAATGAGTGCTGTGGTAATTCAATATACCACTTGGAAGCTGTACTAGTGAGGGTTCGTTGAAATAAACTTAGACAGATTGAATCATCCATCAAGGAATTGGATGAGCACCATAGATGGTAAGTCATCATGTGGTTCTTTGGGTCCTCACTAGGATTTCCGTCAAACTTTGGAATATCATATGGCAATTTGATCGGAATGGGTGGCCAGTTATAACCATGTAAGATGGGATCGTTTATCAACCGAGACAAATATGGAAGATCCAAAGTATCCAGAAAAGGTAGTTGTTGATTCGGTTGTGGATATTGGTCGTATTGGTATGGAATTTGCGTACTAGTAGGACCTTGAATCGATTGATTATAAGGTCCTCCCATAGGGAATTGGCCATAAGGGGGTGGAACGCCTGGGTTGGGTGGGGGCCAGATGGTGGCCCGCCACCATAATAGGGTGGTCCACCACCGGAAGGTGTGGGTCCTCCATCGCCAGAATAAGGTGGCCCCGCTCCAGAAGGTGGGAGTCCTCCTCCGCCACCTCTACCGCCACTCCCACTAAATATATGCAATGGAAAACACCTTAGGTCTAAATCCCGCACATAAGCATAACAATGGATTAATAAGCATTAATACAAGGTTTTGGGCGAGCAACAAGGGATTAAAAGTAGGGAAAAGATAGTGTAAAATGATGACAATTCCATGGCCCAACATCTCCCCAAACTGAATATGTTGCATGTCCTCATGCAACCCAATACCTCTATATCAACCAAGCTGAAAGGGATCCCATTTTTCAATGCACAAAAGAACCTTGAAACCTATCCAAACAATGACTATCCCATTTTCATTTTTCATAAAAGAGCCACTTAAGACACATGACATCATTAGCCAATCATGAACAAACCAAGTGATCTACTTATGATTTATTCAATTCATGGTCACTTAGATCATCTTAACAGCCTTGTGTTTCATTCCCATAGCCAACATACCTTCAAAATTAACCCTCAAGTGATTTTTAGCAATTTTGATGGAGTAACAAAAAATTGTAATCCTCAGTCAAATCGACACAACTGCTCTATACTCCTCAGTCGAGATCCTATGCAATAGACGAGTTGAAATAAGATGAGGTATGGGAGTTTTTGGTTTTAAAACCTGTTACAGGTCAATATCTCGATTGGGATTTATAAAGCTTGATCGAGCTTTTGAATTCCATGGGCGCCTACTAATCCGTGGCTTTTTTTTGAATATTTGATCCCAACAATCTCTCAATCGAGCTTCTAAGCTCGATTGAGCACGTGAGCTTATGTTGTTGATCGAGGGTTTGACAAACCCTCGATCAAGCTTATTAAAAAATATCGATCAAACATTTTATTAATCCCTCGATTGAGCTTTTGAAATCCTTATCTAGGGATGAACAATATCTCGATCGAGATCATTTTTCAACATTCTCGTGCCCTCATGCTTGCCAAAAAGTGTTACCCATCTTCATGGGAACACCTATGCGCCATGCTGACAAGGGAGTGTGACATGGAACAACCACGTGGAATCTATGTACATGTGGAAACACCAGGAGGGGTTAATTGCACGGATGGCATCCAAGTAGAATGGACATGGATTTGATTTCAGTCAAAATAAAGTGAGATTCTACTGATTCTAGTGGTATCTACAACGTGATATTTGGATTCCCAGTGAATCTGGGATACTCTAACGAATCTCAAAGAATCTAATTTGGCGGCAAAGAAAGATCCCCATCGCAAATGGCTGAGATTGATTCATGCAAGTTCCATCGTGTGATCTTGACCATTTGCACTAAAGGAGTTGATCACACTTTATCCGAGGGGTTGGTCGCGCGAATGGCTTAGATTGCATTGTGCATCTTGCAACTTTTGATCGTGACCATTCGTGCTAAAGGATTTGATCACACTTTATCTGAGGTGATAGACATATGAATTGTGGCTTTTAATCTTGTTCATTCATGTTGTGAAAGGTGAATGTACTTTATCCCAAGGTACCTGAGCACGAACGACTGAGATTTAATATAGGCCTGTGGGGGAAGAAGATCAGGACTGCTCATGTAGAGGATTCTTCACATGTGTGAAGGCCCCCAAAAATGACGCATCCTTTAATAGGAAACCACTTATTGTTGACCAAAAACAAACTGTGGTAAATGAACTAGTGCCGCGAATGGGATTGATAACTCAGGTCTCATCGCTGGAAAAGGGTAATTGGAAAATAAAGAAAGCAGTTTCAATGTTGACCTTTAGGTACCTAAAATTGATAAACATGACATATATTATGCACTATATTGAGAGAAATCAAAATGTTTACAAAAAATATGAGGGCGCTACCCTCGACCCTTGCAAGGGGCAAGCCCCCCTGACCTCGTTGTCCCCCCTAATACATCGAAGACTTCAGTAAAATACTTCTATGAATGACAACATTAATAAGAACAAAATATTTTAGTGTATCATCAAACCATGAATAATTGTGTTACAAAAACTACAAAAATAAATAAAAATAAAAATTCCAAGTTTGGAGAAAGTAGAAAAGGTGAAAAGTAGTAAATTTCATATTTTCATAAAATGTGACTAGAGCATCATATCAGAGAGTTGAAAGTTTCTAAATGATATTTGTCATGATTATTGTCAAGTATGATAGAAAAATATTTATGGTTCTCCATATATTTTTCTCCTACGGGTTTTGAAGTTAGCCTTTGAAGCTAAGTGCAACTACAAAAAACAATGTAAAATTAGGTAAAATAACCGATTTTAGAGAGTTGTAACTTTAAGCTCCGAGTTCAGAAATAACAATGAGAGTAGTCATTGGAAAGAGTATTAGTGGGAGAATAAGCATAATGAATATGATTACGAATTAGTGCTTCGTCTCTTTCCAAAAATTTAACAAAAAAGGGACATGTAGCCTAATTTGACAAAAACAGTCAAATGGGTATTTTCCATCATTATTTTGTCTACATGAAATGTTTTATGAAAATTTGAAAATATTTATATAACAAATTTAATGATTTGAGCACATTGCAAATACAGGTATAATAGGTTGCTACAGGTTGCAGATTTACAGCTAGCACAACATAGAACAAAACTAGGAAAGTAAAGATGGAAGGAATGGAACCTCCATATAGCTTGGAAGAAGAAGCCAGAGATAAGAATATTAGTGTGGGAAATGAGGAGACAAAATATAATGGACATAGAGCTCACACTGAACTAGTTGAGCTAATGGAAACTATGACAATCTTCAGGATGGAAGTACATTGCAGAGCTGATAATGAAAGAATGTTGAGGGCTGAGGAGCAACAAAATCAACTGAACATTCAACTCATGCAAAGTTTAAACCTGTTACATACGAAAATGAAGGTTGGGTCAATTTAATGCAATGAAAAAGAAGGCGAGGATATTTCAAAGAAGAGATACCATGAAAAATATAGACACTCTTAGAGTGCTACCAAGGGTTGTAAGGATCATTATTCACCACCTTGAAAAACCAGGAGGGAATATACAACTGAGGATTGTAGAAACAACCTGGAAATGTCTCCAATTAGGCATCATAAAATAAAATTGTATGTGGAGAAAGAGTTGTAAGGGGATCTTAGCAAGATTAAGCCACCCACATGTGATGGTGAGCATAAGAAGGAAGAGGATGTTGAAGCTTGTTTATTGGGAATGAGAAAATATCTCAAGTTGCATAGATAATCCTCTAATATGGAAGCAAGAATTTCCATTTACAATTTGTATGCCAAGGATTCCATTTCATGGAATCGACTAGTCCAAATAAATCATATCATTGAAAAGAAGATGACATGGAAGGAGTTCAAGAAATACTTTCAACAAAAGTATCTATCTCAATGCTATTATGAGAAGAAGATGGAGGATTTCTTTGAACTCAAGATTGGAAACATGACTATGGAAGAGTATGAAAGGAAGTTTTTGGAATTGCTCAGCTATATTGGGTTTCTTAAAGATGAGAAGGTAAAAATACAAAGATTTTTTAGTGGATTACCCTCGCTTTATAGAGATGGACTTCAACTTGATGAACCCAATACCATGGAAGAAGCAATTCCAAATTCCAAATGCATGTATGACTAGAGAAAAGGCAAGGTTTATTTGAAAAAGTCTTGGAGAGATAAACAAGAACAAAGGAAGAACAGTTTCAAACCTCCATTCATAAGGAATCAACAAAATTCATTTCAATAAAGCAACCCAACTCAGAATGGACCAAGGATGACATAGTCTCATGGAAAAGGGAAAGATCAAGGACTTAAGTATTGGGTATGTGAAGGAAATCAATGTTCAAATATTTGTTAAATTTGAGCATTAATTCACAATCTCTAGGATCTTCACTAAGAGAATAACATATACAGTATATCAATGCATAACAATCACAATAAGCATGACAAGCATCACAATAATAAAAATCATGAGAAACAAGAGACACAAAGTTTCCGTGGGTAAAACCCTAAGGTGAAAAACCCCACAACTTCCTTAGAGATAGAGAGAGCAATGGCTCAATCAAAGTACAACCAAAATACACTGAGATAGTCTCCTAGTAGCAGATGATCCTCCTCCTCACTAGTGCGCCACTTTCTGAGTGAGAGAAGTGTGACTTTCCGAATGATCCAAATAGAGATCTCCCGATCTCTATTTATACTTAACCTGTTTGCCCAGTTACACTATGGGGCCGACTTGTCTATCTAGATACATCCACAATATAATATATATTTCAGGGCCAACCCCACACATGGTGGTCTAATAACCCATCGGCAAGTACACACACTTGCGACACTTGTCAATCCACATGACGACACTTCCTTATAGAGGAATAACACATCTCTAATAAGGGTACAATAAATATATATGAAATACATTCCGAAGTTACATATACATCAACACTCCCTCTTAACTAGGAAGGTATTTCTCGACACAGATCTGCTAGACAAGTCTTCTTCTCAGGATCATCATCATCGATGCATCGTCATCATCATCGTCACTGCTACTGCTATCTCAACCAATCTCTGACTCTACTCGTCATAGGAAGTTCTACAGGGCCAGTCCTTTTTCATACTTGATGTAGGCCCACCACCTGCAGGTCTTCGTCATCACTGGCCATACTGTGGAATCCTCAGGACTTATTACGTGCGTCACAAAACCTCGAAAGAGAATCTTAGGCTGTTACGAGCACACGGCTCTACCTATAAGATCTCCCAGGGCCATATTATATGTGACCTCACCACAAAACCTCGCAAGAGAATCCCAAGATGTTACGAGCACACAACTCTACCTATAGGATCTCCCAGGGATAGATTATATGTGGTCACCACAAAACCTCGCAAGAGCATCCCAGGTTGTTACGAGCACACAACTCTACCTATAGGATCTCCCGGGGACAGATTATATGTGGTCATGGAAAAACCTTGCAAGATCATCCCAGGACTTATTACGGGCACACAGTCCAACCTATCGGATCTCCTAGGGACATATTATATGCCATAGGACAAAACCTCGAAAGATCATCTGCCAGATATCCCAGGGCCAGATTATATGCCATAGGAAAAACCTCGAAAGACTATCTGCAGATCTCCCAGGGCCAAATTATATGTCCTCCCAAAGAAAAACCTCGAAAGAGCATTTTCCAGATATCCCAGGGCCAGATTACATGCCATAGGCAAAACCTCGAAAGACTATCTGCAAATCTCCCAGGGCCAAATTATATGCTCATCTACACAACTTGATCCACGGCCATAGAGTATCAACCTGATACTCACCATACATTATCCTGATGTACACATGATCATCCTAATCATCATCACTGCAACATCCTGCTGCATGTCATCTGGAGCAACATCTTGAAGCTCGTCATCCATGATCATCCTGATCATACATTGTATCTACCTGATGCATACCAAGTATCTACTTGATACATATCATCATACATGATCCACCCGATCATACAGTGTATTCACCTGATACAAATACAAATACATGATACATATCACCATACATGATCCACCTGATCATACAATGTATCCACCTGATACATATACAGATACATGGTTCAAGCATCCAACATGATGCATATACAAAATACATGCAAATGATCCTACTGATCATATCCAACATCCAACATGATGCGTACATACATATAAATGATCCAACTGATCATATCCAGCATCCAACATGATGCGTACATACATATAAATGATCCAACTGATCATATCCAGCATCCAACATGATGCGTACATACATATACATATAAATGATCCAACTGATCATATCCAACATCCAACATGATGCATACATACATATATAAATGATCCAACTGATCATACAAAGAAGAAACCAGAACATCATCTTGATGCTCATCATCCAGCACTTACATCCATAGCCATGTGAAGGATCCTCCTTCCAACATGCTTGGAATGGCTTCAGCAAATGTGTCCATCACTTCTTCCTCGAAGTGTCATCAATCTGAAGAACACCAAGCCTCTCCCTGAAGTACTCGAACTTCACCCTGGCTAGTGGCTTCGTCAACACATCTGCAATCTGCTCGTCCGTCGCAACGTACAGGAGCTTCACTGCTCCTCTCTGCACCATATCCCTAATATAGTGATATTTGATCTCTATGTGTTTCGACCTGTCATGAAATACTGGGTTCTCAGACAGCTTCACACAACTCTAGTTATCACAGAAGATACCAGTAGCATCCAATGGAAGATCAAATAACTCAGACAGTAGCTTCCGTAGCCATATTGCCTCACAACTAGCTAAACAGGCTGCAACATACTCTGCCTCAACTGTACTCAGTGTTGCGCAGGACTGCTTCCTGCTAAACCAAGAGATCACACTTGATCCCATACTGAAGCAGCACCCAGATGTTCTCTTCCTATCTGCAGCACTGCCTGCCCAATCTGAATCAACATAACCCTGCAGGTTAAACTTTTGATTCGCTTCATACTTGAGCCCATAATCAACTGTACCCTTCAGGTACCTCAGAATATGCTTTACAGCAACCAGGTGAACACTCCTCGGATCCATCAGGAACTGGCTCAATGTGTTCACCGCAAAGCAAATATCTGGTCTCGTGTTCGTCAGGTACATCAAGGACCCAATCATATAATGATACATAGAGACATCAACCGGCTCAAACGAAGCATCACAAAGAAGCTTCAGATTCGATGCCATAGGTGTGGCCATGGCCTTGCAATCCATCATCCCGAACCTCTTCAAGATATCTACAGTATAGTTCAATTGTCCAAGGAAGATCCCATCTGTACTCTGCCACACCTCCATACCTAGGAAATAGTGCATCATCCCTAGGTCCTTCATATCGAACTTAGCAGCAAGCTTCCTCTTTGTATCTACAATCAATCTGTCATATCCTGTTACAAATAAGTCATCCACATACAGGAGCAGAATCATAGGATTCCCTTCCTCAACCTTGTAGTAAAGGTTGGAATCCGCTTTACTCTTGGTAAAGCCCAAACTAGATAGAAAATTGTCCATCCTACCATACCAAGTTCTGGGAGCTTGCTTCAAGCCATACAAGGCTTTCTTCAATCTGCACACATATGACTCCCTGTCATGTATTTCGAAACCGAGTGGCTGCTCCACATATACTTCCTCTTCAACTACATCATTCAAGAAAGCAGTCTTGACATCCATCTAGTGTATTTTCCATTTCATTACTGCAGCCAGGGAAAGTACTGTTCTGATGGAAGTATACCTGGCTACAGGTGCAAAAGTTTCTTTATAATCTACTCCCTCTTTCTGAGAGAAGCCACGGGCTACGAATCTTGCCTTGTATTTCTCTACACTGCCATCTGCAGCATGCTTGATTTTGTAGATCTATTTGGAAGTCACAATAGACTTCTCTTTAGGTCTTGGGACAACATCCCAAACATCATTCTTCATTATTGATTGGTATTCCTCAACCATGGCATCCTTCCATTCTTTCTTTTCCGCTGCTTCTTCATAACTGGAAGGCTCTTTGTTCATAATGTCACAGAGTAAAGCAACATAACTAGTATGTGACCTGGTTCTCTTCTTTGCTCTGTGTTCTTCTTCTGGAATGCCAAATCTTTCTGCATCTTGAATGAGCTCTCTAGCCCATGCAGGTTTCCTCTTGTGTGAGTTATCCTCACGGGGTGGATCTACAGGTTCTTGCGGATCTTCAAACTCACGAACAACTTCTGGAATTGCTTCAGTCATGGTAGTGTCTTGAAATCTAGTTTCCTTAGGTTCTTCATAAACTTCAATAGGTGCCTTCCTTGATTTGATGAATGTTGAGTTTTCATCAAATGTTACATCCCTGCTGACATCAATCTTCATGAACCCTGGAAAGTATATTCTGTAAGCCTTCGAGCTTTCACTGTAACCCACAAAGATACCCTTCTTTCCTGAAGTATTTAGTTTGGTCCTCTTTTCCTTTGGGACATGAGTGTATACTTGACAACCAAATATTCTAAGATGGTTGACTTCAGGTTTCTTACCAGAAAAGACCTCTTCTGGTGTCTTGTTGTCCAATATCTTGTGGGGTGTTCTGTTCTGCACATATACAGCTGTTCTAGCTGCTTCTGTCCATAGATGCATAGGTAGATCCTGGTCATGCAGCATTGCCCCTGCTGCTTCCATGATTGTTCTGTTCTTCCTTTCTGCAACTCCATCCTGTTGAGGATTATAAGGAGTAGTCAACTCCCTCTTAATCCCTGAATCACTGCAAAGCTTCTTGAAGTCACCTGAGGTGAATTCTCCACCATTGTCGGATCTGAATGTTTTGATCTTCTTGTCAGTTTGATTCTCCATCAAGGTTTTGAATTCCTTGAACTTATCAAACACCTCATTTTTGTTCTTCAAGAAGTATACCCAAGTCTTCCTGGAGAAGTCATCAATAAATGAGACATATTAAACATACCCACTTAAAGAACTGGATGACATAGGACCACATACATCTGAGTGGATGATTTCCAGGATATCTTTTGCCTTGCTTTCATTGCTTGGGAAAGCCTTCTTAATGTTCTTACCTTTTGCACATCCTTTGCAAACAGCTTCATGTTTGGTATTGATTTCAGGAAGACTCTCTACAGCCTTGCTTGCAATTGGAAGTGCCCTATAATACATATGAGCAAGTCTTCTATGCCAAAGTTCACTTGGCTCCATGGATTCATGCACCATGGCATGTTCAGGTTGTCCCTTCAATTTATACAAACCTCCCTCTTGCTCTCCAATCACTACTGCATCATCTATGGTCTTTCCCTTTGGCCACATTAGGACTTGGCCATCCACAAATGCAACCCTCATACATTTTGCATCCAATGCAGAGATGGAGAGTAAGTTCTTCTTGAGCCCATGTACATAAAGGACTTCTTTCATCTTCAAAGATTTTCCAAAATCTAGGTTGTAGGAGATTTCACCACTTCCTTTGATTGGGTATTGATAAGCATCCCCAATTTTCACCTTATGGGGTGATTCATGTTCAGATAGATTCACAAAATATTCCTTAAACCCAGTCATGTGTTTGGAAGCCCTACTATCAATCAACCAATCATTACAACCATGGGAGATAGTACCTGTGAGAGCAAAGATTAGAACATACTCTTCTTCACTTGATGAGTCATCATCACTATCATCACTTTCTGCCCTAGCCTTCTTCTTTGGAGGTTCATCATCCTCGGCAGCATGAGCATGGAACTTTCTTTTGCTGCCCTTCTTCTTCTTGCTGGAGTTGTTGTTATTATCCCTTTTGTTCTTGGGAGAATCTGAAGCAAAGTGACCCTTCTCATTGCATGTGAAGCATCTTAGATCCTTCTTATTCTTTTGATAGGATTCTTGTAGCGAGAGTGCTCCTTCTTGGGCTTGCTTCTTTTGGTGTGAGCTGCAAGCGCTTGATCTTCACCTCCCATCGTTTCCTCACGAGCTACAAGTCTAGCTTATTCTTGAGAGCATTCTTCCCGCAATCTGTTGAAGGAGATCAACTTCTTCCTTGCACAAATTCCTTGAATAAAGAAATCCCATGACCTGGGTAGGCCATTTAGAGTGGTCATGACAACTTCACCATTATCCACCATTTCATCTACTGCTTCCAGTTGTTCCTTAATCTGGGAGACCCTAGAAAAATAAGATTGAATGGTTTCTCCATTCTGAAACTTTACTCTTTTCAATTGGTTTCACAGGGTCATCTTCCGATTTATGTTCTTCCCTTCAAATAGCTTGGTCAAAGAGTCAAACATCTCCTTGGGTGTCTTTAGAGAAGACACATGGGGTATGAGATGGTCTTTGATAGAATCAATAATGATTCTCTTTGCCTTGACCAAGTTCTTCTTATGCAATACTTTAGCCTCTTTATCCTTTGGGATAGGGATGTCTTCTTTTATATATGAGTCCAACTCATTCTCTTCCAGGATTAACCCAATCCTATACTTCCAAGCTCGGAAGTTATCATCCCCTTCAAGCTTATCCTCAAGCTTGGTGTGGTGACACATCTTAAATAGTACTTCAAATGGAAATAGAAAAGATTTAGGTCTTCCCACTTGAAATGCTGAAAACTGGATCTGGTCCCGGATTAGGGTTTGTCGGAAAAACCCTGAAAATTCAAAATGTGAATTTCAACTTTCTGAAAGGATAGAAAGATGCGCCTTGATGAGATGATCAGCTTGGTGCATTCATAATTTGAGATCAACAAAGCTTTACCCTTCAGATTTGTCTTTTTGTTCTCCCGATTTCACTAGGAGAACCCTGAATTAGGGTTTGAGTTTCCCGGAGATCTACCAAGCCAAAAATCTCGATCCAAAGCTCTAAACTTCTATTTTTGCAAGGAGCTTCCAGCTATGTCTTCAGATTCCAAAAATTCCTATTTTTGTGGAAACCCTAATTTTTAGGGCCAAATTTGAAAATGCTTAGAATTGAATTCTAATTGGACAGATAGATTCTCCTTGATGAGTAGAGTCAATCTAATATACTGCTTTTCCAAAATCTGTGGAGAGAAACCCAATAAACAAGAAACTCAAGTTTTCATCACTGCAAAATGTCTTCTTCTCAGGTTAGCTCTGATACCATGTTAAATTTGAACATTAATTCACAATACTCTAGGATATTCACTGAGAGAATAACATATACAGTATATCAATGCATAACAATCACAATAAGCATGACAAGCATCACAAGAATCAAAAGCATGAGAGACAAGAGACACAGAGTTTCCGTGGGGAAAACCCTAAGGTGAAAAACCCCACAACTTCCTTAGAGATAGAGAGAGCAATGGCTCAACCAAAGTACAACCAAAATACACTGAGATAGTCTCCTAGTAGCAGATGATCCTCCTCCTCACTAGTGCGCCACTTTTTGAGTGAAAAAAGTGTGACTTTCCGAATGATCCAAATAGAGATCTCCCGATCTCTATTTATACTTAACCTGTTTGCCCAGTTACACTGTGGGGCCGACTTGTCTATCTAGATACATCCACAATATAATATATATTTCAGGGCCGACCCCACACATGGTGGTCTAATAACCCATCGGCAAGTACACACACTTGCAACACTTGTCAATCCACATGACGACACTTTCTTATAGAGGAATAACACATCTCTAATAAGGGTACAATAAATATATATGAAATACATAGATGAAATACATTCCGAAGTTACATATACATCAACAATATTGTCCTCATAAGGGAGACAAGATGAGAACTGTGCACAAAATTCAAGAAGCAAGCACAATGGACGATGTGGTTAGAGACATTCCTATAATTTATGCAGCCTTGGCTAATAGACAGGTAGAGCACCAATCCATTATGATTGAGGTTGAAGGTAAGATTACTAATCAACATATTGCTATTTTAATTGATTAAGGGGAAATTCATAGTTATATTGCTCCCAATTTGGTTGAAAGATTTCAGTTAAAGAAAAACAAGCATGTTAAATCATGGTTGGTACAGTTGGATACCTAAACCAAAAGTGTAAATATATGTAGATCTAGAGTTCACTACTCCCTTTGGATTGCCCTGAGATCTCAAGTGGTATGAGTCTCTAAATCAATATATGCTCATAAAGAAATAAACTCAAACAACTAGATATGCATTTACCAACTGAACATAAATACAATCAACCACATAGACAACAGATATACCCTGGAACCCTTTCGGGAAAAACCAGCTAACTATGGAGCTATCTTCTCTCTCGATCCCAGAGCATATAGATGTATAAAATACAGTACAATACAGAATTATCGCAGTCGTTAACTCAATCCCTCTGAATAGGACAAACTCTAATTTGCATGCATCCAACTGATGCATGCACTGAAGAAGTATGCCCTAACTGCCAATCTAGATCTAAGTGCTCTGATGATGCCTCTGATAGATCTACCCTCTCTAGATCTCTCTGCTCTGATCTGCTCGCTCTGAAGACTGCCCACTGATGAAATCGACCCTCTCTGCATGCACAAGTGCGCCCTCCCCTCTGGATGTCAAATGCTCGTACTGGTCCAGATCTCAACATATATGAGCTTCGATCGTCCCTAACCTTCCTCAAATCTCGAGGCGAGGCTATCCTGGAAGTCACAGACTTAGAATCAGTCAATGTAGCTCACAACGAGCTTCTCCTCCCTCAGGAAAAACGTCCTCCTCCAGGAGAGCTCGACCTCCTCCAATCTCCACAGTAATCTCACTGTTGAGCTCCCTCGGCTCACAGGAACAGGTATCTAGCCTCTCTGGAACTGAAGGTCACCGATCTAGCTCAGATTTGACCTTCCTAGCTCCTCCAACAACTCCTCTCTATCTCATAAAGTCGCCCCAAATGTGCAGATTCGTCCTCCTCACTCTGGCAGTATCTCTCTCTAATGATACAACTGAGTAACCTCATCTGGGGACCCCCTGCCTCTATAAATAATCTCACCGATGAATTAGGTTTTCCAAAACCTTAATTCCCGATGCATGCAAAAAGTCACTTTTGCATGCATGCATGCAAAAGGTCACTTTTTCATGTAGACACTGAATGCTGACAGGTCATGTAAAACTCATGCATGCAAAGGTCAATCTCCCCTGAAGCTTCGCATGTAGCCCCCACTGGACTCATGCCACTGAGTAGAGTGCCTCTACTCCATCTTGATGCCTATGCAGCTAATGTACCTCCATGTAAGGCATCTTAACCATGGAGGACATCCCGAAGTTACCATAATCAAACACTCCCTCTTAACGAGGGAAGTCCTGACACTGATGCCTGGGTCCAACAAGTCCATCACTGCTGACATTGATCTACATGATCTTCCTGCCACTGCTTTCTGACCTGAAGAGCTCTGATCAATCTCCATATGGGTGGCTTCAGAAGAATCCCTCCTTTCAACCACTGCTGACTCTGCCACTACACTCTGACTCAGACTCCCTCTGAGTCTCTGCTACTGTAACCAACTCTGAAATCCTCTATCAAGTGGATCTACTGCTCTGTAGATCATCTGTCGATGACCCTGAGTTGACTAAGCTCTATAAGTCAACTCCCTCTATCTCTACACTGACTGAATTGACTGAACTGACTGAGTTCTCTCCTGAGCCAAGTCCATCTCAACCATGTCATACTAGCTCACTCTCTGACTAGTGCCTGCATGAGCAGCATGCTCATCCCTCTGATATGAGCGAAAGGGCTCAATCTCCACATCTCCAACACTGTCAAGAGCATCTCGCTCATCCAACTGAACTCCAGAATCACTGCCCTAATCCTCATCATGGTGAGCATCTCGCCCACCCATCTGCTGAACAAGCTCACTCCTCCTGGCCTCATCTCTGCTATGAGCATCCTGCTCATCATCCTCCTCTGCATCTGAAGAGGATGCACTCAGCCATCCTGATGTGCCCGAAGTAGGTTGTTCATGAATCAAGTAGTCACTATCAATCCTGTGACCAAATAAGACTGGGTCGATACCTCTAGGATATGTGAAGAACCGATCCCTGTGAAACACTACAGGGTATCCTGTAGCTGCCAATGCTGCCATTGAGAGAACACTCCCTCTCAGTCCTGGAACAAAGAACACTCTTGAAACCTTTAGGAGCTCCCCACGGTCAAGCAAAAATCTCACTCTACCCACACCAGTAACTAAATGATCAATCCCCTGACCATCCCGAGTCAACTGTACTGTCGTATGCTCTAGGATCAGGAATGCATCTCGCACTCCTGTCATATGACTGTTGAGAGTGCTATCCACTCTCCATCTCTGATCACCCTGAATCTCTAGTGGGCTACTATAATGTCCTGACTGAACTGTGGCTAGTGAGAACTCCTTCTCAAACCGAGAAGAGAACTCATCAACTTCCTCTACTGCTACCACCTGCTCATCCTTTGCCTGCTTCCCCTTCTTCTTATGTGGACACTGTCCCGCATAATGTCCATACTCATTGTAGGCGAAGCATTTGATCTTGCTAAGATCCTTTTTCTGTCCGTCTCTCTGCTTCCCGCCTGCTGCGAGAGCCACATCCTCCTCCTCATGGATAGCAAAAACTGAGCTCTGGATGTACCCTCTCTGGGTCTCTTCCTGTGTGAAATCATCCCACAGTCGATCCCACTTGGGAAGGTTCTCACGACCTGTGATAGATTGAACAACCACTGCCCATGGCATAGACATGCCATTCAAGGCCTGTCGAACCAGCTCACGGTCCTCTACCTTCTCTCTGACTGATCCCAACTCATCTCTCACTTGAGAGATCTTGGTGAGATAGGTAACCATGCTCTCATCCTTCCCCATCTTGATGCTTCTCAGCTTCTCTCTGAGAACCATCTTCCTGTTTTCATTGGAGCTCTAGTACAAACTAGCCAACGCATCCCACATCTCAAACACATTGTCTTTGGTAGAGACATGTGAGATCAGGTAATCCTTGATCGCATCAAGCAGGATCCTCTAAGCCTTCACATTCTTCTTATCATACACTGCTTTGGCAGTGGCATCAGACGGAACAGTAACAGGATTTGTTGTCGTGTTGTTCACAACATCCCATAACTCACTCTCTTTCAGCAAGAGAGTAATACGTGCCCTCCATGCACTATAGTTGGAGGCACCATCCAACCCGTCCTCCACTCTCAAACCAGTAGCCATACTCACCCAACTAAAGAAACTGTAACCCACAGTGAACAAGAGTCTCTCCTGATCACAGATCTGGTAGATCTGTCTTAGATCTAACCACAAACCAACTAAATTGATAGATCTGACCTCTACACCCTTAGATCTGAACGGGAATGTTCAGATCTGGTAGATCTGGTCTCTATCTCCACAGATATACTAGATCTATCTCAGATCTAGTCACCACCACTGCAGATCTATGTGTGACTGCTCACCCTGATCCTCAACAGGGCTCTGATACCATGTAAATATATGTAGATCCAGAGTTCACTACTCCCTCTGGATCGCCCTGAGATCTCAAGTGATATGAGTCTCTAAATCAATATATGCTCATAAATAAATAAACTCAAAAAACTAGATCTGCATTTACCAACTGAACATAAATGCAATCAACCACATAGACAACATATATACCCTGAAACCCTTTCGGGAAAAACCAGCTAACTATGGGGCTATCTTCTCTCTCAATCCCAGAGCATATAGATGTATAAAAGACAGTACAATACAGAATTACCTCAGCCGGTAACTCAATCCCTCTTAACAGGACAAACTCTAATTTGCATGCATCTAGTTGATGCATGCACTGAAGAGGTATGCCCTAATTTCCAATCTGGATCTGAGTGCTCTGATGGTGACTTTGATAGATCTACCCTCCCTAGATCTCTCTGCTCTGATCTGCTCGCTCTGAAGACTGCCCACTGATGAAATCGGCCCTCTCTGCATGCACAAGTGCGCCCTCCCCCTCTGGATGTCAAATGCTCGTATTGGTCCAGATCTCAACAGATCTGAGCTCTAATTGTCCCTAACCTTTCTCAAATCTCGAGGCAAGGCTATCTTGGAAGTCACAGACTCCGAATCAATCAATCTAGATCACAACGAACTTCTCCTCCCTCAGGAAAAACGTCCTCCTCCAAGAGAACTCGGCCTCCTCCAATCTCCACAGTAATATCACTGTTGAACTCTCTCAGCTCACAAGAACGGGTATCTAGCCTCTCTGGAACTGAAGGTCACTAATCTAGCTCAGATCTGACCTTCCTAGCTCCTACAGCAACTCCTCTCTATCTCCAAAAGTCGCCCCACATGTGCAGATTCATCCTCCTCACTCTAGCAGTATCTCTCTCTGATAATACAACTGAGTAACCTCATCTGGGAACCCCCTGCCTCTATAAATAATCTCACCGATGAATTAGGTTTGCCAAAACCCTAATTCCCGATGCATGCAAAAAGTCACTTTTGCATGCAGTCACTGAATGTTAACAGGTCATGCAAAACTCATGCATGCAAAGGTCAATCTCCCCTGAAGCTCCGCATGCATCCCCCACTGGACTCATGCCATTGAGTAGAGTGCCTCTACTCCATGTTGATGCCTATGCAGCTAGTGTACCTCCATGTAAGGAATCTGAACCATGGAGGACACCCTGAAGTTACCATAATCTAACTAAAAGAAGAATCAATGACATAGTAAAGGGGTGTCCAATAGATATAAATGGTCTCCATACATTTTCATATTTGAGCATAATACCTCTTGATTCTTACGATTTACTTATTGGAATGGACCGATTGGATTCACACCATGTAATTTTAGATTGTCACAACAAGACTCTCACTTGTCTTAATGAAGAAGAAGAGCATAAGATAGTGAAAGGAATTCCAAGGCCTATTTATATAAGTCAAGTTTTAACTGTGCAGTTAAAAATATGTCCCAGAAAAGGATGTCAATTGTATGCAACTCATGTGGAAGAGTAAAAAAAGAGTAAAGTTCCATGCTTAGAATATTTTCCAATATTACAAGAGTTTACATATGTGTTTAAAGAAATGCATAGGCTACTACCAAAAAGGGATATTGACTTCTCTATTGACCTGGTTCCTGGAGCTACCCCAATTTCCAAAATACCATATAGAATGAGTACACCTGAATTGAAGGAATTACAAATGCAACTAGAGGAGTTGTTGAAGAAAGGATATGTACGACTAAGTGTGTCTCTTTAGGGAGAACCAATATTCTTTGTAAAGAAGAAAGATTGAATGTTGAGATCACTTATTGACTTAAGGAAATTAAACAAAGTCACCGTGAAGAACAAATATCCTCTGCCTAGAATTAATGACTTGTTTGATCATTTGAAGGAGAAAGGATTTACTCCAAAATAGGCTTAAGCTAATTGTCATCAGGTGAGAATAAAGGATGAATATATTAGCAAACCAACTTTCAGAACTCGATACAATCATTGTGAGTTTGTAGCATTGCCATTTGGATTATCAAATGCACCAACTAATTTCAAGTGCTTAATGAATGACATATTTAGATAGTGTTTGGAAATTTTTGTCATCATATTCTTAGATGACATTCTTATTTATTCAAACTCGGTGGAAGAGCATGAGGAGCAATTTAGATTAGTGCTATAAGTGTTAAAAGAGAATCAATTGTATGCTAAGTTGAGGACATTTTCGTTTTATAAAAAACATATTCAGTATTTGGGACACATCATATCTGAGAAGGGGGTAGAAATAGAACCAAGGAAGATTGAAGCTATCATGGCATCACATACATCCCAGAATGTATCCTAGGTAAGATCATTTATGGGATTGGATGGATATTATTGAAGATTCATTGAAAGCTTACATCAAAAGTAACACATCTAATTACCTCATTACAAAAGAAAGGAGTTGAATTTGAATGGACACCCAAGTGTGAAGAAAGTTTCCAACATTTGAAGAGATTGCTCACCAATGCACTAGTTCTCAAAATTGTTGATCCAAATGAAGCTTTTGTGATATGTACATATGCTGGTAAAGAAGGAATTGGTGGTGTACTTATGCAAAATGGGCATGTGGTTTGTTATGAATATATGATGTTGAAGGACCACGAGAAAAATTATGTCACACATGATTTAGAGTTGGATGATATAGTGCATGCCTTAAAAATGTGGAGACATTATCGCATGGAAAAAAAACTTGAATTAAGAACAAATCACAGTGGGATGAAGTATTTATTTGAGCAACAGACTTTAAATGCAATACATACAAGATGGATGGAATTTCTATGCGAGTTTGATTTTGAAATCAAACATATTAAAGGAAAAGAGAATAAGGTTGCAGATGCTCTCAACAAAAGAGCACATACAATGCATGCTACAACCATTAACATGTGCAAATCAAAATTGAAAACTAGAATTCTTGAAGTTGTTGTTACGGATCAACATTATATTTAGGTAAAAGAAGGACTACAACATAAAAGTTTACACCATAAATTTAAAGGATATAGGTTGGAAAATGATGGGATTCTTATGAATAACAACATAATTTACATTACTAATTTTGTTGAATTAAGGATGCTAGTAATGTGATGAAATACACAGGGTACCATATGTAGGATATCATGGATATCAAAAGTCCATTACAATAGTAAGAAGTCTATACTTTTGGCCAGGAATGAAGAAAGACATAAATGACTGTATAGAAAGATGCATGGAATGTCAGAAATTAAAAGTTGAGCATGAACATCCAACATGGTTACTTCACCCATTGCCAAATATAGAATGGAAATGGGATGTGGTGACAATAGATTTCATCACCAAATTTCCCACGACAACAAAACAAGATGACTCAATCATGGTAATGGAGGATAAGTTGACAAAAATTGCACACTTCATTCCAATCAAGTCAACTCATAAGGCAACTAACATAACAAAAAAATATATGAAAGACATTGCAATATTACATGGAATACCTAGGGAAATTGTTTCAGATAGGGAATCAAAGTTTACTTCAAATACTTGGAAAGGACTATTTAAAGAATTTGGGACAAATCTAAATATGAGCACAATGTATCACCCATAGAAATCTGGGCAAACTAATAGGGTTAGTCAGGTTATAAAGACATGCTAAAAATGTATACGATGGATCATCCATCCAAGTGGGAAGACTACTTGCATTTGGTGGAGTTTGCTTATAATAATGGATATCATGCATGTTTAAAGATGAGTCCATTTGAAGCATTTTATGGAAGAAAATGCAATACTCCAATCAATTGGGATAACACAGTATACCAAGTAGTAACTAGGCCAGAATTGCTTAAATAAATGGAAGAGAAGATAGTTAAGATCATGTAGAATTTGAAAACAACATAAGACAAAATGTATAAAAGTTACACATACAAGGACAGAGTAGCAAGAGAGTTCATAATTGGTGAACACATGTATCTAAAATTGAGGCCAAAGAAAAGTTCCCTGAAGCTTGGGATATGTTCTAAGCTGGTGCCTAGATACCGTGGGCCATTTGAAATATTAGCTAGGATAGGGCTTATTGAATATGAGCTTGCATTGCATGTCTGTATAAGAGCATATACTGTGTTTCATGTGTCTTTATTGAAAAATTATGTGCTTAATCCTAACCACATTGTTGATTGGGATATGATTCAGGTGGAATTGGAAGAAGATATGTCAGTGCTACCAGTAGGTATCTTGGATAGGAAATTCATGTTGCTCTTGAACAAGGCCATTAGAAAGGTAGAGGTCCAATGGACCCATTACAACCCTGAAGAAGCAACATGGAAAATTGAGGATACTATGTGTGAGGCATACCCACAATTGTTTTGAAACTTTGTTTATGTACATATTGTTGATATGCACCAAGGATGATGCATAAATTAAGGGGGATGGGGGTGTAACACCCTATTTTTTACCCTAGTATGTAATAATTTACTAATGTAAATATTAATGAAATGGATAGAAGTCGAACATGAATGGTCTAGTGTGACCATATGATGTAATTATGTACACTTTATATTAATTTAAAAAGCATGACAACTATAGACTAACAAGGACAAGGAAGAGATGAAGGGCTATAATTCCACAAGAGGGAGAGTAAGCGGGGTAGGGGAAGGGGGGGGGGTAGGGTGGGGTTAAGGGAGAGATGACCTTAGTGACTTATAATTTAAGACATTGTATATATTATTCCCTTTCACTTGAGTTAAAGTGCATTATCATTAACCTGGGTTTTAATTATCCTAAAGTTGGGGGATTAGTGGGGGAAAACGTGAACTACCCATGCATGCCACTTGACTATTTTCAACATGCATACACATTATTGAGACCTAGTTCATTCTGCATTCATTCTTCCATGATTCATCCATTAATTGATGTGAGGGTTGGGCCACTATTACCCATACCATAGTCTAGAGTCATCATTGTACAATGCTCTGGAGCCATACCCAAGAATAGTTGAGTTCCTTGAAATCTCGACATAGAGAGTCCTTGGCCGGCCTATGTTGGAGCCCTGGAAAGGAATTGAGAAAAAATAGCCCAAGGGATTGTTAACTCAAACAAGGGAACCCCATACCTTAGGTTGTGTAGGATGATGGGGGAGGATTTCTAGTAGATTGGGATAATTGTAGAGTGGAAATTTGACACCTTGTGGATTGATAGCCCCATATTAGGGGTGGCCTATATTATAGAGAGAACTGGTATAATAGAGTGCCTATGCCTATGAGGAATGCCCTTGGTTTGCATTCAATTGGAATTTATTTTCAGATAAGTCTCCATCTGTGTATAAAATGTTTCATATTTATCTTTGTTATGTATTTTAATTATTGTTATCTTAGGATTTAAATGCATGGAATTATTGGCATTGAATGAATGCATTCATGTAGAAAATGTCTATAGCATTCTCATATACGTTTATATTAATTATGGGAGATCATTTATCTATATTTAATTCCGCCGTAAATTTTAATTAAATCAATAGAAAAGTGTAAAATCATATTTTCCCGCACGGGTGTGGGTCATTGGCGGTTCAATTGTTATGAAGTCACAGTTGTAAATGGAGGTCACGAGTTCAAATTACACCCGGCTTTACTCGTGTCCCATGCTTGCAGGGTGTGTGGGGCACCTGGGGGTAAAGTGGTGGCGGGATTGGATCCTTGGGCCCCGTGTCACGCGAGTACCAACCCAATCTCCAGTTGTCGATTCCCCTAGTTACAAAAAAAAATCAATAGAAAAGTGAATTTGAGTATTAGAGGTGAATTTTTCGTGAGATATTGAGTATCATGTGGCCCAAAGGAATTGTGAGGTCACTGGGTATGTGACAATTGGTTCCATGAAAGACATCTTAAAGGGTTGGGAATTTGTGGATTTGGAATCCGAAGGTAGATCAAGAGTTTTTCTAATAGCCATTGGAACAAAAAATGTCAAGTGATTAACTTGGAATTGGATCAATCAAGTATTAAGGTTGAAATCCAAACACGTTGCTTAAACTATACTTCTACAATTTTGAAAATGTATGGTCCATACACATACAAAATCGAGTTTTGGGAAACTTGATTTGCGATGGATTCTATTAGGAGAGGGAATATTATAGTGGGGAGTGATGGAATTTTTATAATGAGAAAATGAAAGGTGTGGAGCACAAATGTTAGGCTTGATCCACTCAAATAGTTTTTTATCCATTAATATGAGGAATAAAACATTTGTGACATTGAGCCCACCAAAGTGACCTTAACATGACAAAACAATTGATTGGGTTACAAGGGTATCTCTACGAGACTATATAGACTTTTATATCGGATGTAATACTAGCAGGTGTAGAAAATATAATATCTTGGGTGGTTCGAGGGGGCGAGGGGCATTTTGTTCGTATTTCACTCATCTTCCTACAAATGGAAGTGATGACATAAATCCCACAACTCCTTTCAAATTCAACCATACTTTCCATAAGGATGAAGAGTATAAGGAGATGATATGTCAAGAATGAGAGCATATAAACTAGGGTAAAGAAGGGACATAAATATTCTAGTCTTGTAAATCTCTAAATAGGATAAAATAGTGAACAAAAGAATGGGTCAAGGAAAATCAAAACAATGGCCATATGGATTTTAAGGTAGTGTAAGCACACATTCATTGTGGTTCAAAGATTGTAATCGATAGCCTTAGAGAGGAGGGTTGTTGATTTACGTAGAGTTATTAGTACTTGTAGTGCTACTTATGATAACCTTACAGAAGAGGGTTGTTGATTTACAAATTCATTGTGGTTCAAAGATTGTAATTGATAACCTTAGAGATGAGGGTGGTTGATTTACAAATTTATTGTGGTTCAAAGACTGTAATTGATTGGTTAAAGGTATCTCTAATATCTAGAATGTTGGCTAAAGATGATGATCATTAAGATATTAACAATGAAGGAGGAAAATTTCTATGTATAAGATATTAACAATGAGGGAGGAAAATTTCTAAAGAATTTCTTTCACATACTATCTTTAGGGAACACGACAAAACAAACTAGTTGCAAGGGTATTAATGGAGGTAATGTTGATTGTCATAAAGGAGGAAAATGAGGAGTGGTTTCTTTGAGTTCCTTACAACTTTCTATAACCTCCTCCTTTTATTTTTCGTCATTCGGTTAATGTTGGAACAATTTGGTGTGTATGGTTTTTGCTTGGTTATTTATTTGGTGAAGTCTATCCATCATGAATATGTATAGATCATTTTGATCATATGCATCCGAGTCATATGGATTTTTTTGGATGTATTACTGTTGTGTATCCGAGTCATATGGATTTTTTTGGATGTATTACTGTTGTGTTGAAAGTGAGCGTTGTCTCGGTTGGTTGGATATTATGTCAAAAGTATATTATACTTTTGGATTTTTTCTTTCTCGAATATAATTAAAATATATATTTATTTGTTTATTTATTCTCCAATAAATTTATTGGTTTGTTAAATGTTATGTATTATATAGATTGCCATTCCCTAGGACCTGAATTAGAATTAGATGACCGGAACCTGATGCTAATGAATAATAAATTCCGGTTAAAGATGACCGTAAATAAATGGTGTGCAGAAATGAGGATATTATGAATTTCCCATCTGTAACTTGCTTATACCTCAGACTGAACGTTGACAGAACATCTCACATCATGATTATGGAATGATATTGGATTGATCTTCACTATACAACTGAAAATCCAACAGAATACTACTTGGTGGTGACTTCAGAACAAAATAGACTACACGTGTATGTATATAATCATGTTGTTTATATTTTATAATTTAAGGTTAATCAGGAAGAGTTTTTTCTCGATTGCAGGAAAACGAGACAAGTATACTGTTAAAATTTATTTAACCATCATTCCAAGTTCTAAATATGTAATTATAAAAAACAAAAATTCTCAATTTACATGTGATAAGTGGTAGCTGATACATGGATAACAGACAGTTCTTAGCACTTAAGATGTTCATTAGCCACAAGTTAAGTGACTGTGTTAGTTTATATTTACAATTTCGGGTGGACTAGAAAAGGTTCTCTTCCTAGATTGCAGGAAAATGAGACAAGTGTACTCTCAAGATTTATTTTATGTCCATCATTTCAAATTCTAAATAAACAATTATAAAATAAAATATAAAAAACATCTCAGCTCACATGTGATAAGTGGTAGTTAAGACATGGATAAAGAAAGTTTATACATGATAAGTAGTAGCTAACACATGGATAACCAACAGTTGTGGTTCCTAATTTGTGGTTTATTGGTGTTTATCGGCAACAAGTTAAGTGACTGTGTTAGTTTATATTTGCAATTTGAGGTGGACAAAAGAAAGTCATCTTCCTAAAAATTACAGTAAGATGAAACAAGTAACAAGTGTATTATCAATTTATTTTATAGATGCCGTTTCAATATATATATTTATCAATTTATTTTATAGATGCCGTTTCAATATATATATATATATAGGCAAATGTAATAACTAGTAGCTCGCTGAGCCATGGATAACAGACCGTTGGTGACAACAAAAATTAAATTACTGTTAATCAGCAAAGTACCGTTGGTGACGAACAAAAATTAAATGACTAGTGTTAATGAGCTAAGTAGATAGATGTAGCTGTGAATGGACGGTGCGGCAACATAACGAAAACAAAAGGACATGGATAACCCACTAGCAGTTACTGATGGGAATTCGTCGTTAATGAAAACAGAATGACAGGCAGAAGCCATAAGCAAGTTACAGGTGGAAAATCCATAATATCCTCACTTCAGCATACCATTACCATTACGTTATTCATCAAAATATACGGCACACTGAACATTGACAAAAGACAGAACATGAATAAGGAATAATATTGGATCGATCCTAATTATACAACTGAAAATCCATTGTTCCAGCGGGAACGGCTATACCCAACACAAGATTAGAAACAAAAAGATCAGATTAATACAGTAAAGATCAACATATTCAATACCCAGTTAGCATATGGATTGAAATTGCTAATTGCTGATAATACATCAGCCATATCTGATCTGATCTAAATCCCTTTCGTTATGCTGCTGCTACTGTCCCAGCTTGGACGTTCGGATCAGTAGCAGAACTCTGGCGGTGGTTAGCGGCAGCCGATGATTCCTTCATCTTCCTCCGCTCCGTAGAGCCTTTTTCTTTACGTTGGTCTATCACAATCTGCTCATGGCGGCATTCTTCGCTGCAGAACGCAGCGTCGCCCCTGGAAAAAAAAATGAAGGAAACACAAAATATTCAATAGCTTGACTAGCCGATCTAAACAGAATGGCCGAGTGAAGGGTACCTGTACATGTAAATATCAGTGCCGGGGCCGAGACGGCGTTTGCAGATAAAGCACGCTTGGAGAAAGCGAGCTGCCTCAGGAAAAACATGAACATGGCTCGTCGCCGCCAGTGCTTTACGAGAAGCGCCACCGCCTTCCAGCAGCTGCTTGTAGTTCTCACTGTGGTCCACGTTAAGAGCCGAATCGAGCAGAGCCGTGCTGCTGGTTCGTCTCATCTCGGATACAACATGCACTCACCCTGCCTGCTGCCTGGGAAGAGAGGAGCTCTTCAAAATTGGTCACATTTATGGAGTTAATAAAGGGAGATGGGGTATACAGGACAAGCCCCTACGGGCTTCTCATTAACACGCCGTGCTGTACAGTCCATACAACACTATGTACACGCCGCACCTTCAACTTTCATTCATTCATCCATCCCTTTGCCGTTAAAACTATACGCACATCTTTGAGACCGCAAACCCAGTTTTTACGAGGTTGAGCGGGCCCAGTGCCCAGTGCCCAGAATTATTGGGAAGACAAGTTGTCACGAGTTCGAATCTTGATAGGTTATAAGTGAGTCAGTGACCATGAATCGCGATCCCAACGAGCCAGATCTATAAAGATCAGATTAAAATTCATTTTTTATGTAATACTTTTCATTGTGCAGAAGATCGGAATCTCACTTTACACATCTTGCTTTGTCTTCTTTCCACTGAACTTTTGTCATGCTCTTTGGAACATTTGCGTCACAATCATTTTCCCCGGTGCTTTCAATTGACACTTATGTTTCTGCTTTATTTATTCAAAAATTATTTTGAAAACATTGTAAATTTGGTGGTTTGTTTTTATTTCTCCGTTTGGAGAGCGCAGCGTACCAAGAGCTCAGGAAGAGGGTGCTTCGTGAGCTGCACGAGCTTATCGACGTGGCCTCCAATCCCGCGGCCGAGGAGGTGACGGACGTGGAGTGGTTCTATCTGATCTCCATGATGCATTCGTTCACATGAGCCAAGGGGTTTCAGGAGGCATCCATGCCCACCACGCTCGTGTGGCTATGTGAGTCTCAGAGATGGGAGGCCTGCTGATGTTAGCTGGTTAAGTAACTTTCTTGATTAGAGTTCTACTTTGAAGGCAACACTCTTGAAGAAGTGGTAGATTACAAATATCTTGGGATTGACTTCAACAAAAATTTAAGCTGGGAAGGTTGCAAAAAGAAAAGAACTTTGGGAGGTTGGAAAGCATTTTACGCCTTTCAAAATAGATGCAGAGAAGCAGAGCTATGGGATTGGAAGACTACGCAAACTCTTTTTGGATTATTAGTGATCCCAGTTGTTCTATACGGGTGTGAAGTGTGGGCCAGCAATACCTCTTGATTACCAACAAGTTCAAAATTAAAAGTTCAGTCCCCTATGATATCATGCTTAGTGAAGTGGGGGCAGCCCCGGTTGTAGCACTTACTATGGTGCGACTCATAAAATTTCTAAAAAAGATTGAGCAAATGGAAGACGACAGATGGACTAAGGTGGCCTTCAATGACACATTATGCAAAAGAAAGAAGACTTGGATGCGGCAATAAATGGCTTACTAAATGGGATATTTACCTGAACACGTGCCCTACAAATAGCAAAGAGATAAAGGCCTTTGTTATCAACAAGTTCCACAAGCAAGTTTGGGGCACAAGGCTAGAGAGAAATAAAAAGTACTATATTGAGAGTTCAATCCCACCTACAACCATCATCAAAAAGATTATATAGGGGCTAATATATCATGGAGGGCCAAAATGCTTATTGCTCAATTAAGAACCAATTCCCACCAGCTATGGTGTGAGACAGGGCGCTGGAAAAGACCAAAGGAAGCTTGGGAAGAGCGAGTGTGTACTTTTTGCACCTCAGGAAAAGTGGAAACAAAAAAACATTTCATTTTAGAGTGTGAGGCCTTCAAGGACAGTATGTGAATATCTTGGCAACTAGTTATTGGGATAATTTATTCAGTGAAGGGACCGTGGTGAAACTGGGGGAGCTCATCATCAAGCTAAACAGGAAAAGGGTGGAAATGCAAAAGTCAGTGGGCAAAACAATCTGTCCCATAGGCTATCTTTAGCCTCACGGACGTTGAAATTTCTTTCTTTCTTTCTTTCTAAGATTATTGTTGGATTGAGTAGCTAGGTGCTTACAACTCAGTATGGGAGAGATGTGTAAAATAACAATTTAAAACCAAATAAAAAGTCATTAAAAAAAACACCTCAAGAAATTGGATAACTTTATGTGCTTGATAGATTCACCTTTAGGATGGATCTATGCTGGTATGTAATCCAATTCCTAATGGCATCATGGAATTGAGTTCTACAAATCTAGTCTGCGAAAATTGGAACCTTTTCTCTATCCTCAGATATTTGCCAAAGAAAATGTATGCATCTACATTTCAAATAAGCATTCCAGATTAGGTTATTTGGCACAAGACCAACTGAAATAAGTATTCCACATGAGGTTATTTATTTAGCATAAGGACCAATTTTATGAAGAACAAAGTTGTATATCTAATGAAATAATTGTGGAGATTCAAGCAAAACACCAAGTTGACCTATGAGACTCTCTCTTTTTGGGACAATAAGAGAAGGGACTCTTACGCATTAAAGTTTACAGAGGTGTACAGTTGGTGTATAAGACTCTCTTTTGGAGATAATAAGAGAAGGGACTTTTAGGCATTAAAGTTTACAGAGGTGTACAGTTGGCCTATGAAACTCTCTCCTTTTGGGGACAATAAAAGAAAAGACTCTTACGCATTAAAGTTTATAGAGATGTACATACCTTACCCCTATAAATTAAGCATACCCAATATATCAAAACATAACAAACTCCACCAACATTGTGATAAACTAAATATGTTTCAATTGAAAATTGTCTCTCATAACTGCATGGCCACCAAATATATGCAATGATAAGTGTACATACCTTACCCTATAGGATTAAGCATACCCAATATATCAAAACATAACAAACTCCACCAACATTGTGATAAGCTAAATGCGTTTCAATTGAAAATGGTCTCTCCTACCTGCATGGCCACCAAGTGTATGCAGTCGTAGGTGTACACACTCGCGTCGACATTAAAACACTGATCAGCGGGACAAAGCTGCACCATCCTTTGCTACAGCAAAGTAGGCGGCCTCTAATTATTAAGTACCACCTGCATGTCGAAACAGTGTATAGATCAAAATGGAGGATGTTGCGCCATCGATCTTAGAATAAACTTGTGTTGTATGCAAGGATCGACTCATCATCTTCAATGTTTTAATTATTCTGTAAATAAATAAACCTATGTTGTAAGCAAATAATGCCTATATTAATTCAAGCTCTGTTTGTTTTCTGGTTTTGATGAATGTCTATACGGTGTCATGGATTGCTTCTGTCAGAAGACATGGAGCCGTAGTACAACATTGGTACTGCCAGCAATGCTTAGAGAAAGTGCAGTGGACTCTGGAATTAGGAGCCCCTGCACTATACTTCAACGCTGGAATGTTTGTATTTGAGCCCAGTGGATTGATTTCAACAATCTAATGATGGCAACCACTCGGACGCCATTTGACGAGCATGTTTGCCATCAGTTTTCGAAATCAATGAAGGTCTAGCACTATATTCTCGGCTGCAACGTTTTGATAACATGGTGAATTCTTTTAGGACTTTTTAAATTTGATTTTCCTTAAATATACAAATCGATTTGATAACGGCTATGTTGGTCATTACTATGGAGGCTCACCACAGGTTCACAAGCAACGAGGCAAACATGGATAGAGCAAGCATCAAGATGTTGTTGGATAGATGGTGGGATATTTACTAGTATAGCCACTTAACTTGTTGCTGGTGAATACTGATAGGTCACAAGTTAAGTGCTATAAACAAGTTATATGTTGTTTGTTTTCTATGCTTAGTTGTAATCACTTTCTTTAGTTAAATAGATTGTTTGTCACTACGTGTTACCTATGCATGAGCTACTTGTTATCCATGCATGAGCTAGAGTTAACAAAGTTTTAAAATGCTAAAAAAATAAGTTTTTCCATTGAGCTCAATAACTTTCCAGCATTGGTTTACTCAAACATCTTCTATTGTAAAGGGTTGCATATTAACATATGTCTATTTATTTTAATATCAAATCTATATAGCACATACATATAAAGATTTGCATAGTAACATATATCTATTTATTTTAATATGATCTATGGAGCACATACATATAAGATAAGGGATTGGATAGTAACATAGATCTATCTATTTATGATCAAATCTATGGAGCACAAACAAAAATTAAAAAAATCAAATCTAATGCAATCTATAAAGATTTGAGGACTTAGTAAAAGTAAGTTTTCGAAGCACCTAGCAAGGAGATAGTTTATAGGCATGAATATAGCATAGAAAGTGGTAACAACGGCTTTGTATGCATGAATAGAACATGAAGAGGTGGTAACACACATGGTGGTGGTGGTAGTGTCAAAACAAGTAGTGCAAGTGGGGTGGTGCATTCATTATAACAATTGCAAAAACACATGTAGTGCGATTGCTGTGACAATGTATGGGTACTGACAAAGCAAAAAATAGTAAATTGAATTAGATATTTATTCAATTTGCAACATAGAAACCAAGTATCTTGCTGCTGCTACCATAATAAGAGGTGAAACCAAAGATCAAAACAAATTAAAATGTAAGAATAATATGCAAATTAATAATAAATCAACACCAAAATCAATGCAATATACACTATTTATTTACAAGTATAATAATACTTTAATTTACTGATTAATAACAATACACCCTTCATAGATAATATTGAAAAACTTGATTACAATTGGATTATGGCCCTGAAAGGTCATCTTGAGAAACTTGATTAGAATGTTATGGCATTCAAAATTCATGTTGATGAGCATAGTGATATGAAAGATTAAAACATCTATGGACATGAGATTGTCCATAAAAGGTTTTTCCATATATGATATTATTCATACTTCTTCAATTACACATGATATTACATGATATTATTCTTGGTCCAAAATCATTTCGAAATGTTGAAAAACAAAAATTTAATAGGCATTAAGCCTTCATGACCATCATACCAAAACAAACCCAAAATGCAACAATATGGAGGGAAGCAACTCGAATGCCCCGTTTTCGCTAGCTTTGATATCCGTGGAACCATTGCCAAGCCACCGCCCACAATATCACAACCTTTCGTAACTATGGTTACGAAAGCAAACCCTCGTTATATAATAGGGGTGGGAGGAGGATGACCCACTTAAACTCATGTGAGTTTCATGATTTTTCTTTTTGCTTTTGAAAGAGGTGATGAGATTACCGTGAGAGCATCGTGTGCTTCTAAATGGTTCCAAAAGCCAATCCAGAGGCATTCGTTGAATATCGTGTGTTGTGTTTACAAAGTGTTTTTTTTTTTCAACATAAGAAAGAAAGCATGTATTCAAAGGTAAATTTTACGTCTAAGCAGAGCTTTTCAGGTTTTTGAGGTTTTTGGATGTAAAATTATGAATGCCTGTTTTTTTATTTTGGATTTCATCCATGAAGGAAATACTTTTTAAGGAGTTTTGGGGTTTTTTCTATCTTAATAATTATAAACCCTTAATTTTTCAAGTTGGATACATACTTTGCTAACATAAAGTGAATTTGCATGTGTGAGTTTAAAGTGACCTCTTTACATATGAGTCCCTCTATCAAGTGACTTCATTAGACCCAAAATCTCTATAATAACTGTCCAAGTTACCACATGGGAAGTATTCCAAGCATTTAATTCAATGACTTCATTAGACCCAAAATCTCTATAATAACTATCCAAGTTACCACATGGGAAGTATTCCAAGCATTTAATTCAATGATATAGGCATTTCAAGCGAATGAATGAAGTGTGTCCATTCTTTTTGTTTGGTTGCATCTTGTTTTGGAACTAAAATACTACTCGTTGAAATGAGATCCTATTGTGTGCATCCCTCTCCTCCAACTATTTCAAGATGGAATTTTATTTTCATTAGTTGGTATGGAAGATGGAATTTTATTTTCATTAGTTGGTATGGAATTTTATTTTCATTAGTTGGTTTGGTCTCATTGGCCTTACTTTGGTGTTTCATTAGTTTTAGAATAAGCAACTTCACCCATTACTAAGAAAAAGATGTCCTCTCGTTGGATTTCGACTCCACCTAGTTCAATCAATGGTTGTTTCTAGGGTTCAAAAGATGTGCCTTCCCTCTCTCGAGTTTGAATCAATGACCATATCACTGCGATCATATGAATATGCTAATTGATTGCATTAGTGATGGTGCAAGAATTTCAGTTTTGATGTTTATTTCTAGTGCCACGGTGACAAGAATTATAGAACCAGTGTGATGCTTTCCCTGCATATTATACATGGTAGGTTTCCTCATCTCATTTAAATGATGTGCTCAAGCTACATAAATTGCCTTTTTGGATATTGAGGTTACTATCCAGATCCATATGTAATATCAAGAGGTATTGAGTTGAACATTTATATTACAACGAACAAAGTGTCAAACCATATGACTTGAGTGATTGGTCTCATGGGAGTTTTGTGGCAGAAATTTTTTATCCTTAAAAGTTTGGAAAGAAGTTTTCTGTGTTTTTTGAAAATTTCCTGGAGTACTTTCTTAGTTGATAGAACAAATAAAAGTTATTGGAGGTGCAACAATAATTTAATAAAACAGAGGTCGCTCAAAGACTCAAGATGCAAGTAGAGAAGGTTGCAAGTGCAATTCAAGTATGCATAGTTACGTGCGGGTGGGTGACAATCGAGGGATTTTCTAGTATGCATTTTTCTCATAGATAATTTATCTCAAATTTTTAGTTTAACTAATTAACGTGTCCTTGTTCTTATCCACACATAACCAACCATTCTTATTTTTATTAATTATACCTGACTAATCTTTAACGGTCATAAATCTTAAATTATATTTATTTTACCTATATTTCACTCCTTTCTATCTTTCAATGGGCTGTAAGATTAGGACAAGGACAAATGCCACTTGGGATAGTCAGAGACGAGGCAACATGAGGGTAGATGATCACTGAAAAGGTGGCAATGCAAGGTCCTTTCCTGAATTGGTATATGGGTCTAGAAAATAGGGATGCCTACATGATGGCCCTATTCCCAAGCCAAAGGAGCTTGAACTTCAAGCTCACAATGTTGATCAAGGCCCCACAGAAATAATTCTAGAAGGCATCATGGACTTTATTGGTTTTTGTCCTAAGCCACATGGTTGGGATATTTATATCATCTCTAGAACAGAGGAAAAGGATGGATTTCCCACTATCTAAGAAGTTTCCATCATTATATTAGCAGGAAAAACAAAGACATTGTTGGCCTCAATTCCTCTGTTGCTACATGTAGGTTTTTTCCTGGTGACCAAAGGGAGGGGATGAAGAATCCACCACCAAAGAGAATAGGTAGGGGAGTACCTTTAGAGGCCCAAAGAAAAAAAGGAAAATCCCTAGCACCTCCATGCACCTATAGGGAACTTGCAGATGCTAGATGTTTGGTAGAGGGGTTTGAGTCTAGGAACAAGTTGGTCCTTATGCATCCACTAGAAGAGGTTGAAGACAATGTTTGCTAGTAGAGGTTTAACACCAAGGGACTGACTATGGATAGAGATATAGAGAACGTATACCTAGAGATATGTATTTCTTGCATTAGAATTATCTAATATAACAAAGCCATGGACCTATATGTTGTTAAAGAAATTTAAATGCAGAAGATTTTCTAAATGTATTTGTCTATTGTATTATTGTATTACTCCTTTGGGAGATGTCATTGATGTAATTGATAATGTAAGAGTCATTGAAAGAGTCAGTGTAAACCCTAACTATTAGGTCGGCCTCGAAATAACTAGAAAAGAATATTTTATTGTAAACTATACAGGTCGTCTCAGTTAGGTGAGTTAAAGCCGACCTAATTAGTAAAAAGGTCAAGTCACTTGTTAAGTATAAATAGGGGATTGAGTTGCTCATTTGTATCACTCACCTCACTCACTCAAGGTCGCATAGGAGAGAGAGAAGTTCGCACAAGTGAATTCTATATCACTCACTCACTCATTTGTATCTTGTACTTGGTGAATTCTATATTGAGGAAGTTTTGTCAGGGTTATCTCCCTTGTGGTTTCCCTAGGAGAAATTTTGTGTTCTTTGTGTTGTTGTGCTTGTATTTCTTTCATTGATCCTATCGTTTAATGTTATTATGCTAAACAAGTGAAAAACTAGCATGGTATCAGAGCTGGCCTAAAAGAGAACATTGTGCAGTTGCTGCCTAGGGTTTCCATTTCCGGAAACTAGTCATCTTGGAATTTTCGCTATAAATAACTTTTGGCGAAGGTTCAGGATCTGAAACTCAGACAGGCCGAAGATGAAATGTTCATGTACCTTGTGTGCGATTTTTAGTCTTAGATTCGTTGTACTTTAGGAGATATGATCCATGAAAATTAGGCTTCTAGCCTTCTCCAGAATTCCATTTTAAAAAGGTGACCTAGAAAGAAATGTTATATCTCGGGATACGAAGATCCAAATCGAATTTCCTAAGATTTTCCAGAAATTGCACGGACTGTAGTTTCACGGGTGCGAGTTTCAGAACCCGAAGATGAAAAAGTGACACGTGGATGTTCGTACAAGTTAGCTATACTGAAACAATCCATAAACACGTCATCTTGGGAATATTAGCATAAGTTCCACTTGGTGAATCCAATCCTGCTCTAACCTGTGGGTTCGGATAGAGGACAGATTAGACTATCACAGGATGAAGTTTTAGACCTTCGGGAGCAAAAATTTCAGAGATACATCAGAAATAATACCAGACAAATCTGAAATAGAAATTGAAGAAACTAGGGTATCAAATATTTTGCATATTTTCCTCCAATCAGTTTCTCAAGATATCAAAGTTGAAAAATTAGGGTTTCTCTGTCAAACCCTAGGTCAAGCCAGAAGCAGTTCTTGGAGAAGTCATTTCACAAGTAAGTACTATCTCCATTCTATTTCCATTTGAAGTTCTCATTTTATCAAAATGACAAACAATACCAAGCTTGATGAGAAGCTTGAAGGAGTTGAGAACTTCAGGGTATGGAAATATGCATTCTTCAAGAACATGACCTAGAAGGTTTTATAAAAGGACTTACAGAACCAGAAGGAGATGAGGCCAAAGCAAGACACAAGAAGAATATGATCAAGGCTAAGAGGATCATAGTTGATTCTATCAAAGATCACTTGATTCCTCAAGTGTCCTCAAATAAGACTCCAAAAGAGATGTTTGATACCTTGACCAGCTTGTTTGAAGGAAAGAACATTAATAGGAAGATCACCTTGAGAAATCAACCCAAGGGTGTGAAGATCCAAAAGTCTGAGACTATGCACTCATACTTCTCTAGAGTATCTCATATCAAAGAACAATTAGAAGCTATTGGAGACATGGTATAAGAAGTTGAAATTGTGATGACCACTCCGAATGGTCTTCTTAGAGATTGGGAACCTTTCGTTCGTGGCATATGCACTAGGAAGATATTAATCCAGTTCAGACAACTATGGGAAGAGTGTGTACAAAGGAAGAAAGAATAGCAGTTAGAGAAGAGAAACTCAATGATAATGAAGATCAAGATTTGGTAACTCATGCCAGAGGAGGAAGGAAAAGAAAGAATGATGTACGCACTCATGACCACTCCGAATGGTCTTCTTAGAGATTGGAAACCTTTCATTCGTGGCATATGCGCTAGCAAGAAATTAATCCAGTTCAGACAACTATGGGAAGAGTGTGTACAAGAGAAAGAAAGAATAGCAGTAAGAGAAGAGAAACTCAATGATAATGAAGATCAAGATTTGGTAACTCATGCCAAAGGAGGAAGGAAAAGAAAGAATGATGTACGCACTCATGACCACTCTCCCAGAAGACCTCAAATATCTCAAAGGAACAAGAGGTTCAAGAAAGACTTCTCCTCAATTGAATGTTATTCTTGTCAAAAGGAAAACCACATTGCAAGAAATTGTTCATTCAAACCTGGACAATCCAAGAAGCAAAATAAAAGATTTCATGCTCATGCAGCTAAAGATAGTGAATATGATGATGAACTAAAAACCAGAGAAGACGAAGAAGAATATGTACTTTAATCCAAACCAAGAAGATGGAAAAACCTCTTATCTATCTCAGCATTGGATAAGAAGGGATGCAGTCGTGATTGGAATTGAAGAAGGACTCTATAAACTCAAGGGTTCATTCAGAAGGTGAAGCTATAAATGACTTTCAGTATTACATGAAAGGAGTAGGAAAAGCTCCTACAAAGTTGGACTCCGAAAAACAAATAAAGATCAATGCTTTATGCAAGAACCTCTCATCCATTTTAGCATTGGTTAAGATGTAGAAGGAGGGGCACATAGAGTCTACTCCAGTACAAAGAATAAGGGATCTACAGTGTAGAATACTTGCTCAACATTTACGATCATGAGCAAGAAAGGCACGGGTCCTCAGAATCAGACAATGAAGTAGAACACACTATCAGAGATTACAGTAGTTCCTGCAAGGAATCAAAGATCAAGAGGGAGTCCACCCAACAACCAAACAAAGATAAGTATTTCAATTGACATCTTCTGTATTGTCCAGTTGTGTACATATTTATTTAGAATGTGTATTATGCATGTTAGAATGTATGCATTAATGAACAAAATACTACTAATATGCATGTGATGGGTAAGTAGCCTATGGTGTTGTACAACATTCCATTGCTACTTATCTAGAATTAAACCTCTTTGCTAACATATTGGGAGTAGTGCATGCTCTTAATAATGTTCTGGTAGAGATGGAAGGAATCTAGAAAGTTACCGTATGAATACGGGATATGGATGAATGTTGTGTTGAAGCATTGGCTAAGATAGTTGCACGATTATGTACAATGCAACTGAATTTGACTTGTAGGAAATATCGTGTACGATCACCTACAAACGAAGAATGATGAGACTTGTTTTGATTTATGAAATCAGGCATACTACATAAGCACAAAGCAAGGGTTATCTCAGAAAGAGGGAGTCGAGTATGACGAGATGTTTCTCTAGTAGCCAGACACACTTTCTTAGTGGAGGATATTACACTAGATAAATGGTGTAATCGAAGTAGAAGAAGATATCAAGCAACCTCCAGGACTCAAGACTCTCTACAGAGAACCACATGTGTGTAGATTGAAGAATACTTTGTACAGGCTCAGAAGGCACCCATGGGATAGGATGATCACCTAGAGTGACGAGATATCACCTTTGGTTGAAGATGAGGATCTCGTGGATGGGTGCAAGAGAGAACATGCAACAGAGTTTGATATCTAGGTATCCAGTGACCTATAAAGATGACATCATAGATGGATACAAATAAGATCATCAGAAGATAAGGCTACCAGTCACTCCAGTGAAGAATGTCCCAATTCAGGGAGTACAAGATGCAGAGGGAGGATAGTGCTCAGTTAAGCTCTGCTTTAGAGGGAGTGACTGCAACATGTTCAACTTGTAGCGAAAAAGCTTAGCTTCGCAATATGTTGGCAGGATTCTTCGATGCAGAGATAGATGTGACTGATATTCTCTGTGGCAATCAGAGTTGTATCAAGATGACAGAGAATCCAGTGTTCCATGATAGATCGAAGCATATCGAGATCAAGTTTAACTATATCCAGGATATGGTGCAAAAGGGAGCTATAAATCACAAGTATGTTCCTACCAAGGAACAAGTTGTTGATGTGTTGACTAAGCCTATGTCTCGCATAAAGTTTGAATACTTTCGAGACAAGCTTGGTGTGGTCTGAAAGGACCTCCCTAGAAAGAGGGAGTAATAGAGATGCCAGTCCTTGTAGACTGAAGATCAGTACTTGCCGACTGATAGAGATGCCAATCCTTGTTGATTGAAGATCAGTACTTGTCGATTGATAAAGATGTCAGTACTTGTTGACTGAAGATCAGTACTTGCCGACAGATAGAGATGCCAGTCCTTGTTGACTGAAGATCAATACTTGCCGACAGATAGAGATGCCAGTGCTTGTTGACTGAAGATCAGTACTTGCCGACTGATAAAGATGCCATTCCTTGTTGACTGAAGATCAGTACTTTCCGACTGATAGAGATACCAATCCTTGTTGACTGAAGATCAGTAGTTTTTTACTGATAGAGATGCTAGTCCTTGTTGACTGAAGATCAATACTTGCCAACTGATAGAGATGCCAGTCCTTGTTGGATGAATATCAGTACTTGCCGATTGATAGAGATGCCATTCATTGTTGAATGAAGATCAGTACTTGACGACTGATAAAGATGCTAGTCCTTGTTGATTGAAGATCAGTACTTGCCGACTCATAGAGATGCCAGTCCTTACCAATTGAAGATCAGTACTTGCCGACTAATAGAGATGCCAGTCCTTGTCGACTGAAGATCAGTACTTACCGACTGATAGAGATGCCAGTCCTTTCCAACTGAAGATTAGTACTTGCCGACAAATAGAGATGCCAGTCCTTGTAGACTGAAAATCAGTACTTGCCGACTGACAGAGATGTCAGCCTTTGTTGACTGAAGATCAGTACTTGTCGACTGATAGAGATGTCAGTCCTTGTAGACTGATGATCAGTACTTGCCGCCTGATACAGATGCCAGTCCTTGTAGACTGAATATCAGTACTTGTCGACTGATAGATATGCCAGTCCTTGTTGACTGAAGATCACTACTTTCCGACTGATAGAGATGCTAGTCCTTGTTGACTGAAGATCAGTACTTGCCGACTGATAGAGATGCCGGTCCTTGTCGATTGAAGATCAGTACTTTCCGACTGATATTGATGCCAGTCCTTGTCGACTGAAGATTAGTACTTGATGACTGACAATGATTCCAGTACTTTCCTACTGAAGATCAGTACTTGCCGACTAATAGTGATTCCAGTCCTTGCTGACTGAAGATCAGTACTTGCCGACTGATAGTGTTATACCAGTACTTGTCGACTAGTGATGTTATCTCAGTACTTGGCGACTGATGATATCTCCCTTTGGAAGGTTGACCCTGCATTTAAAAGGCCAAATGACATCCTTATATATTCATATGTTCCCCAAGGGGTGGTGAAAGTTGTCTTTCCACAATCTTCCTTTTTTATTTGAACCTGGTTGTATCCCGAAAAACCATCGAGCAAAGATAACACACCAATGCCAATCACACTTTGCAGCAAATTCTCCATATTGGGCAAAGGATAATTGTCTTTAAGAGAAGCTTGGTTAAGGTTTCTGAAATCAATACAAATCCTAATTTCCCCACTTTTCTTCCTTACAATTACAGGATTAGACACCCAAGTAGTGTGCCTAACAGGTCTGATGATACCTGCGGCCAACATCTTTTCCAATTCCTTTTTTACCAATGGAGCTAACTTAGGATTCATATTACGTAGCTTTTGACGATAATGTTTAGCTCCTTTTAGGGGAATTGTGTGTTCAATAACAGATTGGTCAAAAGTCTTTAAATCATCATAAGTCTAAGTGAAAACATCTTTATATTCTCTGATCAATTCTTCAATTTTCCTTTTTTCTTCATTAGAGGCATTTTTTCCTATTTTAATCATTTTGGGGGAGCAAGGGGAACCTATGTTGATTTTGATGACTTCATAAATTGGGTTAGAACGCCTACCCTTGAACTCATCATGCCTATTAAAGTTTTTCTCTAAAGGAAAAGTGACTTTTGTTATCTCCATGCCTTCTATAGAACTTCCCTTAATATGATCTTCAAAGTTAACCATGGGGGTTTGAGTAGTTAGGAATTGGATGATTTGAGTGTCATCATCGAAAACTTGCCAATAATCTTGGTTGTCGGGGACTGAGGGTCTAAATAAAACTTCAACCTTGCAACTTCTTTGCTTTAAAAACTCAGATGCTTGGAGGGTACTGGCTATGACCAACAATTCATCATCCAAAGTGTTTTGTTCACAAGGGACTGCTTTAATACCACAGGCATCAAAACATTCAATGGTATCCCAGACTGCATTTCTGTAATCTCTAAGTCTATTGATTTTGGTAGCGAATTGATTCTTAACTTGGGATACAATAAGGTCAGAGTCACTTATGACAGATATAGATTTAATATTCCTTTCTCGAGCAATTTCCAATCCCAAGAGTAGGGCTTCGTACTCAGCCATGTTGTTAGTGTAATCAAATTCCAATTGAAAGGAATATAAGCTTTCTTCCCCAGATGGTGAAGTCAAGGCAATCCCAGCGCCCCTGCACCATGCCGGAAAGGGGCCCTGTCAAAGTGAATCTTCCATACTTGATCTAGTGGGAAGGGATGCTTCTTTACTTCTTCCCAATAATTTGCCAAAACCATGAAGTTTCCAATTTCATCACTTGAATACATTACCTCAGTAAACAATTGTTCAGGTGTCTCTACATGCTCTTGCATTGGTGGTTCATTGAATAATGTTATAGACGAACCTTTTCCAGTTGGGATTGTGGCATAAGTGAGATCCATTTGCACAGTCCCACCTAATCTAGCTGACCACTCTCTGGATAACAACATTCCCCAGACATCAGGGACATCTAGGACTAGGATATTCATTGAAAGCTCAATGTCAGAACATGCAGCCAATCTAACAGGAAAATTTTCTATTATCCCAATAGCTTTCACTGTTCTAGAATCCATTCCACACACATTCCTGTAGGGTCTTGTGGGTACTAACTCAAGTTGTTCCATAACTTCTAGGGGCATGACATTCACTTCAGCTCCTAAATCTAGCATGCAGTTATGCAAAATCAAACCATTGACTTCTAGAGCTATGTAAAAAGGAGGGAAACCCCCAAAGTTATTGTTATCACACAACTTGTAGTTGTCCCTAGTGGTATCCCATCCGGGATGGTAGAGGAGATGGACAACTAAAGAGGTGACACGAGAGATGCCACGGTTTGCAATGCAAGCTGGGAGTCACGTCAACCGAGGCACTCTTCACTTTAGATCGAGATGAATCAAGACCAAGGGAGAGACCCTATAGCCAATCAAAGATGATTGGGCCAAAGCAAAGGTTTCTAGGGAAGTGTTAAAGATGAGTTACAGAAACCAATGCAAAGTTAGGTGGACCTAGAATTTTAAGTATGGTTGAAAGAGGCTTAAGGGATGACTAGTGTTTCAACCAATGAATGATTTAGGCCACGTAACGAGATCAAATGACAAGATCTATTACCATGAAATACACAAGTGGGGCCCACTTCCTTGGGATATGGGAATGGTTCAAATGGGACCCACAAGGTGAAGTTAAGGGTGCAAATGGTACCAAAGGGTATGCAAAGAATATATCTATGGATCTAAGATGAAATTAGAGATACCCACATATGGGATCTAGCAATTGACACAAATTCCAAGAAGTGCGATTTGCCTTAGGTGGACTAGTGCCTTGAAATGGATGGGCAAATGAAGTCAAAAGGGTGTCAAAATGTAGATCGGGACACCTAAGATGCAAACCAAGGAGGCTCTTCAAGATCAAGTGGGTATGATGGTTAAATCTTTACTAGATATAATGTTTCACTAAGTGACCCAAGTGGACAACAATCCCCAAAATGAGGAATGATACCCCCAAGGAAGAACTTCACAAAGTGATACACTAGATATAGGTTTCAAGGTATGCTCTTTCCAAAACAAGCGGGATCTCAAACACCCAGTTTCCCTAAGTGGGTCAACTCAAACCCCCAAGAAGTACGACTTTGCCCAAAGAGGGCTAAATGCATGGAAAAGTGTGTCACATCAAATCCAAAAGCCACCAAAGTTTAGATACAGGTGTTATCACACAAACTCTAGTTGCTTAAAGAGGGATATCCCAACAGGGACGGTAGAGGATGAGCAACCAGGAAGGTGTAACCAATAGTAGCCAGGTCCTCTGTCCAAGGGACAGAAGTCACACTGGACAAGGCTACAGTCACTTTAGACGAGGCATGAAAGCCAAGTCAAGGGGGAGACCCCGCTCAACCAGTTATGGTAGAGAGACAAAAAACACACCCAATCCCAAAAAAATGATAAGAGATAAAATCAAGGAATGAGTGTAGAAGGGCTCCTAGGTCTAGTTTCAGCCACAGAATGGACACACGAATGAAACAGGTGAGTAGATGAAGTGTGACCAGCAATAGATTATGATGAAAGTAGTGAATTAGATGGCTGAAAATAACTAAGGCAGCAAACAATGGAAGAAGTGATTATTAGATGAAATTCTGCCCAAGGGAGAGATTGTTTCTGAGATTGGTGGACCTAGGTCAACATAAAATTAGGGTTTTTAATCACCTCTAGCAAATGAAACTTGATTCCCTAAGGTAAAATGACGTTTTAAACAAGAATCAAGAGTACCCAGAACCCCAAAGTGACCCAAACCAGCAAGAGAGAAAAACGCCCTAGGAGGGGCGTTTTTACCAGGTAGACCAGTGCCTAAAGTATGGGTAAATGGAGTCGGAAATTAATGAAACTTAAGATTTAGGCTATTAAGCTCAAATAAAAGGCAGGTTTGCAATAAAAATGAGTTCTGACGGTGGGAAGTTTATTTTTTGTATTTTAGGGCTTATTATGTGTTTTCCAACTTAGCAAGACAGTGAAAATGATGAAAGCAGAGACAAGGAGATGAAGAGTACTTGGTGAAATGGTGAAATGGAGAACTTTGAGTGAAGACTAGCCTGGAAGATCAAGTGTGAAGCAACCTGCGTGTTCCCTTGGGCATGAGAAGCGACTGGATGCCAATGGCGACCTGAGTACCTGCCATAATCAAGACAATAATCAGTAACTACAGCAAATAATCAAGTATAACAACAAATAAATGGCTGAAGATAAAAGAATTGAATAGCAGAAAGAAAATAACAACTCCCTTGTGGATAACTTTGGAGAAAATCGCTGGAATGGTGCTCCCGCTCCAAGTACAACGCCCTTCTTCAAATGGCCACCAATGCTGCAAATATGAACCAACAAACAAGTGTGGAAAGACACAACAAACTATCTCCACAATGCATCCAACACTAGCTATCAATTACCACAAAATTTACTCCACAACACCAAGTATCAAGCTGCAAATGAAATGTCTCTCTATCTCAAGTGCAAGTCGAAAATGCCAAGAAGAATTACAAATGGAGTGAGTGCCTTCTCTTATAGAGAGAGGCCACTCCTCATACAAGTTCCCCCCCAAAATGCAGGGTGGAGATCACTCCCCAACCATCAAATCGAATGGTGGAGAGAGATGCTAAGTGGGGGTGCGAATTACCCAAGGAGAGCGCACTAGTGGAGAGGGGGTCCCCTTGTGGGGCCCCTATATTACATATAATGAAGTTGGGGGTGTCTATGGGATGTTTTACCCCCCAATTAATACAACAAGGGCCCACACCCAACATACATCAAAATCGAATTCCCCTAGGTGGAGAAAAACACCCCCAATGGGCCAATTCGACCTCCAACAATGAGCTGCCATGGAGAGGACCCCACCATGCCCAAATACAATGTCAAACCTTACCATTTTACCTTTTCCAACCATTGATTTTTCCATTTTCCTATAGTTGCCTTAGTCAAAATTTGATTTTCCATGTAATTTTTGTTGGTTTATATGGCTGAAGATGAAATTTGGGCTTTTGACCCACTTTTAGTGCACGGATTGCTGAACCGTCTACTGCAATGCGATCGTGGACCCCAAAAGTAGTAGGGATGACCACTCGAACGACCCCGATCCATCACTTAGGCATTATTTGCCCAAAGTCCATAATTTTTAATTAAAACAGGTCAAAATTGACCAATAATAATTAAAAATTTCTCAAATGCTTCGGTCTTTTGCAATTTTGACACCTGCATGCTCATATGGGATCCCTGTAGATAATAACTAACCGAAATCAAAATTCCAGTTGCAACATTTTTTCGGGCCCATTTTTGGCCTAGTCAACTCAGTTTGACTTAAGTCAAATCTGATCAACAATAGTGCTAGCTGCATACCTGTGTGCAAACATGGAGTGATAAGGCTCAATTATACTAGTACATTACTAAGCAATACAATGATAACATGGTGATCAAAAATACATTAAATCCCGAGATAATACAAGGCCCTGATGAGGTGGGCCCACCACATCCAGAAGACTAAATGCTATGCACATCTTATAGAATTGACTACTCTGCTGACTTTAGGTGATGTGGACAACAAGGCAAAGGGCATGGGAAGACAAGGATGAAGATCATGTGACCCTTTGGACAACTCGGGAAAGCGGGGTCCACTGAGATACGTATGCCATGACAAAACACGGGGAAGGGCAGTGCCTCACAAATGGGTATAGTGCAGGGAAACCACCACTAGTCATCTAACAAGTATCTCACAACTCACATCAATATCCGAAGACTCCGTGAGGTTCTTTTCTAGAGCCGCCAAACTGGGTGTCCAAGAAACTGTAACTTGAGACTCTAGGGGGCAATCTTGAGCTTGTCCCTTGCTCCCTCTCACCTCCTTGCCCCGCAGGACTAGGTGAGGAATAAACACATGTACGACTGAACAGTATCCATGTGTGTTTATAAACACATTGCATGGATTTTACAATGAGTTTCATACTTAGCCCTTTTTGGCTAGATTTTACATTTACAATATAATAGCCTTTTGGCTTGACTTACATTTCTTCATTTCTTCATTTACATCAAGGCCCTCTTGGGCTACATACATATCTCAAAAGATATAAACATGGTGCTCATACTGCAAAGGTAATGGGGGGTGAGCAATACATGCTTCGATGACCAATGTGGAACACCCGGTGAGGCTACACAATCCTAATTGCATTGCAACATTGGGCGCAACCGACAGGAGCAAATCCTAGGTCTAAAAGTGTGTCTCACACACTAAAGAGCCGAGGCACAATAAACAGGGAGTCATGGCAAAATCAAAGATCAGTGGGGAAGGGGTCCTCGGGATCACAAATCAGAATCCAAGTCGGGAACAAGTATCATGGATGAGTCGGATGGATGGGGAAAGTGATAATGGGGCTAAAGTCAGCTACCGAGAGGGACTAAGTGATCAAGTCTATGCTAAGTGTAAAGGACATGACTCAGCGTGCATATACATAAGTCTAACTGGAGGGGTGGACAGACATCATCAAGGGCCCAATCACATCATACAATAGCTAGATCACCAAATATATCATCTCATGCAAAGTTAGTGTACTAATAAGTATAAAGAAGTCTAATCTACAACATGAGCAATAATCATCAAATGCAATACCTGCTGCACCATATACTTGCTACTACTGAAGCTATCTGTGAGTTGGAACTCTGCTGAATCAGGGCACATAGTAAACCAGCAATATACTGTGATAGTCTTGATCAAAACGTGACTAGGCAATTGTCTCAAATGGGCTTATGTCAAAGCCTGGCAAGGAAAAGGTGACCCTGTGGTAGATGGTAAGTGACAATGTGTGTGACACTGTCTAACTGTCTATCCCCTCTGATATGTCTGCTAGGGGCAATCTGAACAAAAATGCCTCGTCTGAAGGCGACTGATCTCCGATCTAGAAAAAAAAGTACCGTGAGGTCCTCGGCCACACAGTCTGCAATATGGTAGCTCCAGCTAACATAGATGTGATAACACCGGGTAGTTTAGGCAATTATCAATGTGGATCTTGAAAATCAAGGGGATCCAATGGTTAGATCTCCATAGATCTGAGATTGAAAATGCATCACCAAATTGACCCAAGTGGGGCACAACCCTCAAAATGAGGAATGGGGCCCACAAGGTGAAAATCAATGAAGTGAAGCACTAGGGGTAGGTTATCAAATATGAGGATCATGAATCAAGTGGAATCCCACCTACCCATGTACTAGATCTAGCTTAACTCAACCACCCAAGGAGGGCGACTTTACCCAAGGAAGGCTATGTGCCTTGAAAAGTGTGTCAAATGTGGCCCAATCCACACCAAACTATAGATCCGAATTTCCGTGGATACTATAGAGGTGGGTTTTCAATATCTTTTCAAAAGCCAAGCTAGATCCAAGTAGATCTAAGAAAAACAAAAATGAGGGTTTTGATTTTAATGTAGTTCTTTACCAATAGGATGGATAGCAAGCGAAATCAATATGTACCTTGTAGATCTTACCTCAAAAGCTTGCGGCCTCTTAGCATATGGAGAACTCTTGCCCTAGTTACAATTCCAAGCTTGATCCAAGTGTCTTCAACCAAAAACGTCCAAGCCCTAAGAGGAAATATGTCCCATGAAAACCTGTAAATCAAACTACATCAAGTTAGATTTGATCCACAAATCCATAAGATCTAAGCATGTCATATCAAGAAAGTAATCAATGGTCAAAGCACAATTGAAAACCTCCCTCTCTATGAAGACGTCTTGCCCATGGGGGATGTGAGCAACCCCTACAATCTTCCCACAAAGCAAATCGTTGAGATAGCTTGAAGTAATTCGGCTTCCCTCTCTTGATGTCGATTTCACCTGAAAAGCAGACAATGTCTAGAAGCAAAAGATCCAAGAACATATGCAAGAGCAACACAATCAAAGCCAAGAAGTAGATCTCCAAAATATTCTTTTCATTCCAAGTTTTCCAGAGCCCAAAGGTGAGCTATACAATAGGGGGTCTCCTCCTTATATAGGATAATAAAGACCAAAACCCTAGATCTCGAAACCACTTTTTGAAATGAGTGGTTGAGATTAAAATATCTCAATACATAATCAATGGCTAAGATGAATCATAACAACATAACACATGGATCACTCAAATAGCTCAGAAACAGGATTCGTTCAAAAATAGGCAAGTGTCATGTCACTATCGAATTGGACACGATTCGACCTGAGGTCGTGTCCGATTCGATTTTTCAACGAATCCTTTTTTCGGACACGAAATTTCGACGAGTCGGACACGAATTCGTAACGTGTCCCGACTATCAGACACGCGTCCCTCAAACAGGACATGTTAAGTGCGCGAAAAAACAGAAAAGTGCGGCCGGGTAAGTTATAAAACCAATTTTTGAGTTTCTTTTTATCATTTGCAAGGAAAGGAGTTGGCTAAGAGTGATTGTATGTGCAGGTGAAGGCGATTTGAAGGTGATTTGAAGGCTATCCAAGCAATTCCAAGTGCATTCCGGTGGATTTGTGGAGAGGATTGCAAGCTCAACCATCACAAAAGAAAAGGAATGTCTCAATCAGCTAGGGCAGGAGGTAGGGGGCAAAGGAGAGGGAGAAATGCACCATCTAGGGCCTCCCCTCCTATTCCACCAAGCACAAGCGGTTCTCCTCCTCCGTCAAGTGCTCCATCGGCTACTAGTGGAGCTCATTCTATGGCTCCACTTAACCCTGTTTAGCAAGACAACAAGCCCAAGAAAAAAAATACCCTTTGTGGAAGTATGTGACAAGGAAAGATGGACCCGGGGCAAAGCTTGGTGGGGGGAGGCAATGTGTCTTGGAGATGCAATTTTTGCAAGCATGAGTTCATGAGCACATATTTCCGGGTTAAGGGCCATTTGTTGGCCCTTCCTTCTTGTGGGATTTCTTCATGCAAAGCGGTGACTGTTCACCAAAGGAGGGATATGGAAAGAGAGGATCATGTTGGCTTAGGGAAGGTGGCAGCAGCAAGCAAGAAAAAAGAGGATGATCCTCTTCCATTCTTGAGGAAGTCCTCTAGCACCAAGCCTCCATTTCCACCTAACATGCATGGGCGTGGGCGTGGGGATATTTATCAAACAAGAAAGAGGCAATCTACAGGTGGTCCAATGGATAGGATTTTCCAAAAAGAGGCGCGAGAAGAGGTAGACCTTACTATTGCATTTTTCTTCTACCTCAACTTCATTTCATTCAATGTTGCACGGTCACCATTGTATTTTGAGATGGTTAAAACTATCTTGGAACGTGCTCCAAATGGTTATGTGCCTCCTAGTTCAGAGAAGCTTAGAACCACATTGTTGGTTAAAGCAAAGAAGGAGGTAGATAAAATTCTTGAGCCAATTAGATCAACATGGCCCTCATCCGGTGTGAGTATTGTTTCTGATGGATGGACGGATCCTGCACGCCATCCACTCATCAATTTTATGGTATCTTCCCAAAATGGACCGGTGTTCTTGAAAGCGGTTGATGCTCTTGGCGAATACAAGGATGCACAATTTATGGGTGATTTATTCATCAAAACCATTGAAGAAGTGGCTGTTGAGTCGTGTGTACAAATCATCACGGACAATGCACTTGTTTGCAAGGCTGCTGGCATGATTGTGGAAGCTAAATATCCACAGGTATGTTCATTTTGGACACCTTTCATTTCTAATTTTCTCATTGTTTGAATTTGATCATTGCAATGTTAGTGTTGTAGAGTCATTGATACATGCTTTTATTGCTCTTACAGGTTTTTTGGACACCTTGCATTGTCCATTCCTTGAATTTAACACTGAAAGCCATTGCTTCGGATGTGGCATGGATTGACAACCTTATTGAGGATGCACGCCATATCCGTAACTTTGTACAAAACCACACAAATGCCCTCACCATCTACAAACAGTACACACAGCTTTCATTGCTGAAGGTTGCAGATACTCGGTTTGCTTCCTCATTCATCATGCTCAAGAGGTTGAAGGAGGTCAAAACCGCTCTTGGGTCCATGGTGATTTCAGAGTTTTGGGCTTTTTGGAGAAAGACGGATCACGCTGCTTCACAAAAGGTGAAGGACTTGGTGTTAAATGATGGTTGGTGGAACACGGTGGATCTTACTATTAAGATCATGGAGCCAATCATTTCTTTGTTGCGGTATGCAGACACGGACCAGCCCATCCTAGCAGAGGTTTATGAGGGGTGGGATTCCATGATTGAGTCCATGAGGTCCATTGTCATGGAGAATGAGTGTCCCGAGTATGGGACATCGGCAGAGAACTTATGGACCATTATTCGGGATATTCTTATCTCCAGGTGGGATAAGAATTGCACACCTTTGCATTGCTTGGCCCACTCCTTGAACCCCAAGTTCTACACTCAGGAGTGGCTCACTGGTGGATCGGGGGCCTCACACAGAGTCCCTCCTCACATGGATGCAGAGATTGCAAATGGGAGGAAGATAGCACTTAGACGGCTATTTCAGGATAGAGACATGCTTGAGGAGGTGGAGGATGGCTTTGTAGATTTTTCCACTGGCACTGGGAGATTTGGAGGCTATGATGTGCTTAGAGATAGGGAGGGTAAGACACCCTATCGTTGGTGGGAAACTCATGGGGCAACATCCCCTATTCTACAGAAGTTAGCCTTCAGGGTCATCTCTCAAGTTACATCATCCTCTTGTTGTGAGAGGAATTGGAGCACATATGGGAACTTGTACAGTGTGAAGAAGAGCAGGCTTGAGCAGTCCAGGGCAGAGTCCATGGTGTATGTGCACTCCAACCTTCGTCTTATTTATAGGAAGAGGGAGGAGTGGGTGAAGGGAAAGACAAAGATGTGGGATGTCTTTCCTGATGATATGGGTTTGGACAGCAGTACTGAGTTGGCATTAGCCAACATGGATCTTAATGATCCAGTGCTAGAGCCGGTCACTTTTGATGATAGTGATCGTACAGAGGGGTCATCCTCCACAGCAGCAGATGCAGTTCGTCAGATGGGCAGAGAGGAGGAGGAGGGGGAGGAGGATGAGGATCAGGGCAGTGGCAGTGGCAGTGGCAGTGATGAGTATGTTGATTCAGGCATGGAGGAGGACTACTGACATATGGGATTCTCCCATCTTGATCCACCCCTTTTTGTATTTACTATTAGTATTAGTCTATTTGGCATTTGCCAGTGGCCCAGTGCCCAGTGGCATTCCGACATATATGTATACATTTTGATTTTGATGACTTAATGAGAAATATGGTTCCGACATGCATCTGTGTCTCATTATGATTTGTGAATGACAAATGTGTTGTGAATCGTGATTTGTGAATGACAAATGTGTAATTATTAATGTGTTTTTATTCTAATTTCTATTGAATATTTGTAAATGTTCTAGTTTCTAAATATTTTTGGATCTGTATGTCTATATTTTTAAATTTTAATATATTTTAAAAAAATATATATATATGTATATAAAATGTATCCTACGTGTCCTGATTTCGGGGGTCACCGTGTCCGTGTCGGACTCTCGTATTTTCGTGTCCTACGTGTCCCGTGTCCCCGTGTCAGGTGACTTTGTCAAATAGTGATGACGCCATAGCTAGAAATTACTCATGGAGGGTGACGTCATCCTCTAAAGGGGGTAATAATACATGGGCCCACCCCAAATGACTAGGACATGACTCATAAAGCACATGGTGGGGCTAGGAGGCATCAATCCTTCCTATCTCATCCCCATGGCACAATAAAATAATATAATATGTCCAAAATAAATACAAATGATCAAATCTGTCCTCAAAATCTGTGAGACATGCAGAAAAAGGCCTCGTGTGGCCTCTGTGGACCCCACTGACTGATGAAAACTGGCTAGAAGACGGGGGATTCACCCTGGAAGACCTCTGTGAAAACCAAGTTCCAAAACCTTGCCTTAATTGCCCAAATCAAATTCCTCAGTGACCCTTTTATTCCATTTTTAACCTGCCTCGGTAACTGTGAAAGTGTTGAAACTGCCACCTAGGGCACCTGCACTGTCAAACTGAGCCCACTAGGCTCTCCAGAAGGGGGGGTAAATGGTAATATCAAGTGGTTGGACCATCCCCTCCTCATACAGCTCCCTAGGTGAACTGGCCTCTCATGGCCCCTGCTTCTCAGGATGGGAAATCAGCCCCAAATCTGGTCAACAAATGAAAAACTGCATCTATCACTGTCAGAAGTGCCCGGAACTGAATGATAAGTGTCTCATTAGATCCAGAAGACCCAAATCTACTAAGAATGTGTACTCATACACCATGGGTTTCCCTGATGGGCTAGCTGTAGGGTCCACCATATATGGACAGTGCATAATCTGATGATCTGAAGTAATAATAAAACCTGTTGAACTGCATCAATCATCATCTGAATCATATGTCCATCATACAGCGTCATCATCAAGAGTATGTGGGACCATCAATCATCATTAATAATCATACATGGCCCACATCATCACAGATCCCAAGAAATGACCATAGTCAAACTGGTTTGACTAGGTCAATATATAACCAAGGATAAATCATATCAATAGACTAAGACATGTTCCTCTAATCATACTCACAGCTTAACTTAAAGTATAACATCATTTGGTGGCATTAATGATATTTGTTCATTCCGTTGTTATTTATATTTACTTGCACAATAGCTTAAATGACAAACTCACCCATTGGACATGGTCTACCTGCTAGCTAAGGATAAAAGCTAGGAACAAGGTTGGGCAAAGGGGGTGACTTGTCTAAGCTCAACTAAAAGACACTTTGGACTAGGAGAAAGGGGAAGCTACAAACTCTGTGCTGGACAAAATAAACACGGGGAATGGCTGTGCCTCACAAATGGGTAAGTTGTTTAGAGAGTGCTTATTCAACTTAGGCATCATGTCTACTTGTATAAAAGATGATCCAGTTTCATTAGGATCCATTGATTTCATTTCATGGTCTTTTTGGCCTATATAACCCTTCGGATCTCAGGTGTGCTGATAAGCACAACTAATTGCAGCTTGCATCCAGGGCATGTTTATACATATATAAGGTCAGCAATTGTTTATACGTGTCTTTAACTTCTGCTTTCATCTAGAAGAACCCGATGGAGGAAAACTTAGCATGAATAAAGGAACCCAGGATTGATTTGATTTGGATGCCATCGGAATCCATTCTACACTTTCGATAACAAATTTTAAATTTCTTATATGGGAGGCACTACCGGAAGTAGAAAACTTCTTGCAGCTAATATCTTATCAATGCGTAAAGACTGTTCTGGAAGGTTATTTCTGGTGATAACACTTAGTCTTTCAAATGCAAATGCAGACTCAATCTTAAATGTAAATGTAACTTGAACTTTTTGAGTGAAAATGAAGACTCGATCCTAAATGCAAGTGCAATTTCACAAACCAAATACAAATTTTGTTTTTTATGCAAAATGCAAACCTACTTTTCAAATGAAAATTGGCAATTCACACCAACCAAAATACAAAATTTTGTTTTTGATGCAAAATATAGACTCAAATTTTCAAATGAAAAACTTATAATTCGCACAAACCAAAATACATTTTTATTAATGATCCAACTTTTTACTTTTCCACTTAATGAAAATAAACTATTTGATGAACAACTACACTAATGCAAACAATATGAACAAAGTTTGATATTCCCATCACTACAAATGATAGCGGCCTCAAACAAAGGACCTTTTAATTTTATGAATTCGAGAAAAAACAAGCCAAGCACATGTTTTATAGACTCAAACAATCAATTCAGTTTACTAGGAAACAATATTTGGTTAAGCCTAATTCTTGCATACAAATGAAATAATCAGAGACATAAACATGAAGAATTATGTTCTGATCTTTCACTTTGAAGGTCTACCAAATCACAAACAGTGAAATGAAAATGAAACAAGGCTACTTTTTTAAAAGACTTTTCACCTTGAGTTGATTCAAAAAGCAAGTTGAAATTGATCAAACAACATCCAGACTTATCCTGAGGGGCCACAAAGGAACCCAACACACTCAGACACTTTCAAACACACTTAGTCAATTGTACAGGATGACGAAAAATGTGAAAAACTCACACTTTCAAGGAATTTGCACCTATATCTTAGGTTGCTAGCAAATGATTCACTATTGCGCATAAGATTGCACAGGAATTACCAGGGAAATCGCTTCTGTAAGTGCTACATGAAGCAAATGACTCCTGAGAGGTTTGATAAATAAGAATGCATACTCAGAAAAATAAAAAACTAAAGGTTTCTTTGGGTATCCAAGGTATATTCAAACTAGACAAAGACTTAATCAACTTAAACACACTAGAGGAAATGACCAAAAGAGCTCTACAGTAGATGGTTTCCTCAGTGGAGTCGCCAATTTTGTTGTTAAGAAAAACTTCCAAATGATTGGGGCTATATCACCAACATATTGGGTTCATCTAAACAGACACCTAAGGGTTTGATTGGAAGCAATTCAGACTCTTTATTATGAATTAAAACCAAGCAAATATATATTAAAAAATTGCAGGAAAAGAATCTAATCCACCTTGTTTATGAAGGTTGGTCCTAGTTTTTCTTTTGCTCCTTCAGATCTGCTCCTTATTCTGGTTCCAAGAACCTGCAACACAAACAAAATACCCTCCTCAAACAAACTTGGCTATAAAAAGAGATTATTGAAATCAAAATATAACATAGAAATAAACCTAGTTAATTCAATTCACAATAAACATGAGCCAAATTTGATACAATAATTAAAAAAATAAATAGGGAAGGGAAATATGTCCAATCTTCATTGAATAACAGTAAAAGTACAAATCATACCATGTTCTGCTAGGCACCTCGTTGAAACTGAAACTCTAAGTCTCTCCTACTCAAGTTCTCCACTAGTCCCACTCCAAATCTCCACATGCACAAGGGTAGAAACTACTTGAGGACAATAACTTAGCATACAGGAATAAAGATCAACGATAAGGGTCAAAGATATAAAGGGAGGGAGAATATATGGCATGTAAATCCTCCAACGTAACAATACAATAAAAAAAGCCTCCCATTTAGTCTATCTCACTTCTTTTTATAGTTAGTGAGGATAGTTACCATGCGGTTGGGGGGGAGTTGTAAGCAAGTAGGTGGTTCATGAAACCACCCTAACTCCCTCATTTTCCAAATTCATTCTATATTTTTCACAATTTTTTAGGGAATTCGCACCTAAAACAGGAGAAAAAAGCGAATGGTTCACTAGCAAAGTATATGCAACAAACAAATGCAACTTTTTCTTGAATTCACTGGCAAATAAAAGACAAGGAGTGAATAACTCACATCCTACACTATCATTGGGTGCGAATGAGCTCTTTTATTGGATTACAACTCTTTAGGATGCTTGGGAATAATCTGAGGTTTGTTTGAATGTTGAGATCCATATCAATAAAGTTCAAATCAAGGCTCTTCCATCAATAAATGTCCTTTTGTGTGAATGAACAGTGACAATTGAAGTGTCATCTTTCGGACTGTCGTCACAAGCATAGAAGTGTCGATTTGAGCTATAACAGTTGTAATTCATTGAAGAAGAATGACACAAAGGGAAATCTTGAAGTCTTGTAACTTACGAAATTATGGGGCATGACTTGTTGTCCTGCTCCTTTGATGGTTTCCCTTTAAATAACCTTCTCTCGTAAATTCATCAACTCCAACTATTTTCGAAAATTAAACAACTACTTCAATAGCCTTGGCAACCCAAGTCTTGATGTAATCCTTGATGGGCCCCACAATGATTTCTTCCTTGCCCCTTAATGTGAATATCTCATCGTCAATTTCACTCAATTCTACTTGATTCTCCCAAATCAAAGACTCATTTGTAAAATTCTCAATGGTGAGGTCATTTACATGGCCATATTCCTCTTCCCCTCTTAGGGTAGTTAATTAACTTATCAAATTGAGTAGCCAGTGAGGACTTGGTAGTCTTCAATTGATATTTAAATTCCAGCTTAGTAAGTACCTTATCATTGAAGATGGATGGTCCCCATAATTTCTTAGTAGCACCAACAAATTTAAGGAAAACTCTGCTCCTTCTATATCCAATGGCATTACAATTATCTATCGATTGTTGGAGGATGTCAAGGAAATTGTCCTGACCATCTTGTACTTTCTTCAATCTCTTGACTGGGGGAATATTTCCCTTATGTAATTTGTGCACCTTCATGAAATTCAAGTTCCTTATGAAGGTCTCAACATAGTTCTTATTAAAATCTTGGTCATTCTGCAATTCCCATTGGAAAGATTCATTTGCGAACATGATGTTGGTAGTGAGACAAGAGGACCTATTTTCCAACTCCCATAATTCATACAATACATTTACTCTATCTTCAATGTTATCCATGACCATTTTGCTGATTCCTTAAAAAAGTTCTTGAGCTTATTTGGTCTTAACGGATTTCCTAGTTGTCCCCTCCAAAGGCTCGTTAGGAGCCTAGCTACTCAAGGTTTGAACAAAGGTACAAAGAGCGGAGAGCAGATCTGGAATTAAAATGTAAAAGGAGAGTATATCCAAAACTATTAATACAAAGAGAGATTAAATATAATGCAATTAGATGATGATACTCTCACAAAAACAAAGGTAGAAGCTTCCAAGACTAGAGTAGCAACCATATTTTTTAGGAAGGAACTAAACACCTGCACATAGTATATGAAGTTTACTTCCAGCCCATACAAGGTGATTCCTGTAGCAGCGTTCTAGGCCATTTCTGGGCATATTTAAGTGGTCCAAAGGGTCCTATTAACAGTGAAGAATTAATAGGGTCAAAAAAAAATTCAATTCTGGGTGTCATCTATGTGAAGAAAAGCAACATTGAGGTTGGGGAGAATGACTGCACTAAAACAATTTTTTTTAAACTGGCTGGAGGTTTGCATCATGTTTTTGTTCCATCAGCAAAGCCCGTTTATGTGCAACATTTACTTGTTAATGGCTGTAACAGAGCATTGTTTTATTTGCATTTGGAAGCTACTTATACATTTATATCAATTGGCTTCATGTTCATTTTGATGAAGCCTACTCTACAACATCAGAGCAAATAGACTCCAAAGTCATCTCATCAGATTCCTGTAGCAGGTGAGTTATAATAGTTTTGAGGCCTAATTAAAATAGGCAATGCACATAGCAGCTAGCAATATATCTTTTCCAGGGAAATCATCAAAGGATATAGAGGTGTTAAAGCGTTCGTTGGGCAGTCTCTCTTCTTGTGATCTACAAGGAGACCAAGGCAGCAGACAGAACAAGGCAGTGGAAGGGTTCAAATCTAACATATAATCTTGCAAGGGTTGTTCAAAACCATACTTTTGTAAATTAAAAAATATCAGCTAACGATCTCTCTTTGCTCTGCTCTTCTAGTACCAATTTGTTGTTGTTGTCCACTGCGAAGTTGGGTGATTAGCTACCATGACACATTGGGTATATTTTGTAATAAAAGGAGGGCATCATTGAAATTTGTTTAACACGTAGCTTGTTTGCTTGCCAATGCTTTCTCATGTTTTAGATAAATATCAACTAAGAGAGATAAAGGAAGGAACAATGGACAAAGGAAGGAAAACTAAATTCAATGGATATCTTGCATCATTTTACATCGTGAACAATGTTTGTATTAAATTCAGGATTTTTGCCAACCTATATTGTGCACTACAACAATTACTATTGATTTTAGTAGATAATCTTCAAGTGTGACCAACCTCATCCCGGAACAACATTGTAGCCTTGATGTATCCCTATAAAGATCAAGGCTACATTGGTTCCTAGGCCAAACAGAGGATATAATTGCTTTACTTCATTCACTATCATAATTTGATTAGTGAATCCTCAAAGGAGCACTGAAACTACCACACTTCCCTAAATCACTGCCATGACATAGAACAAATAGAGAGACCAAATTTGAAGAATTGTGATAGGACCAAGAGTTTCCATCTCTTCTTTTTCCACTACAAAACAATTATCCCCTTCTATGAAGAGTTTGACTAGTTATTTCACTGATACAAAGGAGATTCCTTTTCAAGGCTATAATATAAAGGACATTCTAAAACATGAATGTTTCACCTCATAATTCAATCCGCACATTGCCTCCAAAATCTTCAACCTCCTCTTTGATGGCTAGTGCAATTTACATGTTGGTTTCTAACCTACAAGACATATATAAGGAACTTGAATTAAAAGGCTGAAATCAACGTCTAATAATTTAATAAAGGGGGAAATTGAACCGGGTAGGGTAACACACCCTCTACCAAACTGCAGTCTATATCAGTGTCATATGTGCCCTGATTCAACCTTGAAGGCATCTATGTGCCCTCTACCAAACTGCAGTCTCTATCATTGTCACCTACGCACTCATTCAACCTGTTAATTGCTGCTGTAAGGAACGGCTGAAGGTGTTATCTCTATTGTATTCTCTGTTTCACCATCACTAGGATAAGTTGAGCAACATATACAAAATCCAACAATGCAGCGTCACGGAGTGTGTCCAAAAGCTAAGCAATTCCAACACCATCTCAGATTATGAATCTATGGAGAATATTGTCATTTGTTCTTATGTCAAAGTCTTATGTCTTGTATAGTCATTCTGGGAGTATAAAATTAGTATAATTCATACGAAGATCGCCCTAATAATGAAGATGTTCTCTTGGACTATACACATTTTAAAGAGCTAGAAAATGGGGAGGATGGTGCTTACCGTCTAACCCCTGCCATGAATTATCCTGACAAACAGGGAGAGAAGAGGCTAGGAGAAGGCAACGAGAGTACATCTAAGCACAGACTCCCCACTCCATTTATATTCAAAATAAACTATCTGTTATCACATCCATGTTAGCTGGAGCTACCATGCTGCAGATTGTGTGGTCGGGGACCATACTATACTTTTTTTTTCCAGATCAGAGATCGGATGCCTTCAGAGGAGGCACACAGTTTTGTTCAGATTGCCCTGAGCAGACATATCAGTGGGGACAGATGGTTTTATGGTATTGTCCAGACATGTATACTTTTATTGCCTACAGAGGCACCCTTCTTTGCCAGGCTTTGCATAAGCCCATTGAGACAGTTGCCTAGCCGTATTTTGATAGAGTGCTACAGAGTATTACTGGTTTACCACTTATTGCCCGGATTCAGTTGAGATCCAGTTTCAGAGTCAGCTTCAGCAGCACGTATAGCATTTGATATTCTATTGCTTATGTTGTTGATTCGACTTGTTTATACATGATAGCACACTGACTTTACATATTATGTTGATGTGGTGATCTAGTTGTTATTATGATGTGTTTGGCGCTTGGTGATGTCAGTCCACCCGCTTTAGTAGGCTCCTGTCTATGCACACCGGATCACATTCCCACTATTGGTATAGACTTGGTCACTTAGTCCCCTTAGGCAGCTGACTCTGGATCCACATTCACTTTCTCCACCCATCCGACTCATTCATGATTGATCTTTCCCGACGTGGATTCTGATTTGTGACCTTGAGGATCCCCTTCCCCACTGATCTCTAAGTATGCCATGATTCCCTGTATTTTGTGCCTCGGCTCTTTAGTGTGTGAGATGCACTCTCAAACCTGGGATTTGCTCCTGTCGGTTGCCCCCGATGTTGCAATGCAGTATAGGATTGTGTAGCCTCACCGGGTGTTCCCCATTGGTCATCGAAGCATTCATGCTCACCCCCATTACTCTGCAGTATGAGCACCTTGATTACATCTATTGAGATATGTATGTAGCCCAAAAGGGCCTTGATGTAAATTGAAGAAATGAAGAATTGAAGAAATGTAAAGCAAGCCAAAAGGCTCTTGTAAATGTAAAATCTAGCCAAAAGGGCTAAGTATGAAATGTAAATGTAAAATCCATGCAATGTGTTTGTAAACACACATGGACACTGGTCAGCCGTACATATCAGCTTTGTAGTGGTTATTTCCTCACCTAGTCCTGCGGGACAAGGAGGTGAGAGGGAGCAAGGGACAAGCTCAAGATTGTCCCCTAGAGTCTCAAGTTACGATTTGCCGGACACCTAGTTTGGCGGCTCTAGAAAAGATCCTCACGGAGTCTTATTAAGGCACGAATGTGAGTTGTGAGGTACTTGTTAGATGACCAGTGGCAGTTTCCCTGCACTATACCCATTTGTGAGGCACCGCCCTTCCTCGTGTTCTGTCATGGTATGCTTATCTCAGTGGACCCCGCTTTCCCAAGTTATCCAAAGGGTCACGTGATCTTTGTCCTTGTCATCCCCCATCCTCCACCTTGTTTTCCACCTCAACCAAAGTTAGCTAGGTGGTCAAGTCTATAGGTTGTGCATAGCAGTTTGAGTCTTTTGGATGTGGTGGGCCCACCTCACCATGGGCCTCGTGTTTTTGAGATATTATGTATTTTTATTCACCATATTGACATTTTATTGTTTAGTAAGGTACTAACATGTATAAGGAAGCCTATCACTTCATATTGCATACAGGTATTCAGCCAGCACCATGTTGACCAGATTTGACTTGGTCAAACTAGGTTGACTAGGCCAAAAATGGGCCCAAAAAAATATTGCGATCGAGATTTCGATTTTGGTCACTTGTATTCTCTTGGGGTCCCATATGAACCTCCAAGCATCAGATTTTGGAAAAGTTGAGGCAGCGATGAGATTTTTAATTATTATTGGTCATTAATGACCTATTTTAATTGAAAATCATGGATTTGGGGCAAACAGTGCCTAAGTGATGGATCGTGGTCGTTCAAGTGACCATATCTACTATTTTTGGGGTCCACGATCGCATTGCAACAGACGGTTCAACAATCCGGGCACTATAAGTGGGTTAAAAGCCCAAATTACCACTTCAGCAATAAAAACCAGCAATAAATTAAATGGAAAATCAAATATGGCAAATGTAACTATTGAAAAATGGCAAATGCAAAGGTTGGCTAACATAAGAGGGTTTCCTAAGGTAATATTGGTTATGTTTGGACATTCTATTCATGTTGTGGGGCCCTCATTTGGCCCAGCTCATCACAAGGGGCGAATTGGCCCATTTTTGGACATTTTTCACTATGTAGAACTTCACATTTTGCAAATATAATGTATTAAGACTTTGGCTAAGTGGTATGGGGGGATAAAACAGTCCATAGGAACCCCCTAACCACTCATTTGATTGTTGTATGGCCCCACGAAGGGCCCCTCTATCCACTTGGGCGTTTTTTAGGGTAACTCGCCCCCCCTCTAGAGATGATCCCATCCTTCAATTTGGGCAAGGAGAGAGTCAATCTCAGCCCTTAGTTTTGGAGGGAATAGGGTTTGAGAGTGGTCTTTCTCTATAAGATAAGACACTCACCCATTGTATACTCCCTCTTAGCATTGTTGAGACTTGATATAGAGATTTTTGAGAGACACTTCGACTGAGTTACTTGTGATATGGAGTGAAATCTTTCTTGTGTTGATTGAGATCATATTTCTGATGCATTGCTGAGTTATTTGTGGTGTCCCCATCTCTCCTTGAGCATTTCGATTTGCAGGTGAAGCTGGCCACTGGAGGAAAACACAGCACTTAAGCCAGTAGCTCCTTGCTAGCGTTTCTCTTCGGGATTTCAACAAGGAAGTGAATTTGCATTGTTGCTATTTGCTTTACTCATCATTTGTCACTCATTTGCTGGTCTATTTTTGTTATTTGCTATAGATACTGATTTTATCTCTCTGTGGCAGGTACAAAAATGCATTGGCTCATTGGCTGCTCCAAAACGCAAAGGGGGAAAACGCACTCTAGCTTAGCGCTTGATCTTCGAGGTTTGTCTTCAACACGGGGATACCTTCATCTTCATTATCCGGGTACTAAATCTATTCTCATTTATCATAATCTCTCTTTCATTGTTGATGTTAAGCTGCAACCATTAAAGAAAACCCTAAAAATTGATAACTTAATTTCCCACCGTTAGAACTTTGTTTTTATTGCAAACACGCTTGTTATTTGAGCCTAATAGCCTATATCTCAAGTTTGAGACAATTCCGACTCCAGTAACCCATAGTTTAGGCACTGGTCTACCTGGCAAAAACGCCCACCTAGGGCGTTTTTCTCTTATGCTTGCTTGGGTCAAGTTTGGGGTTTTGGGTATTTTTGATTTGGGTCCAGAACGTCGTTTTACCTGTGAGAATCAGGCATCGATTGCTCAAAGTGATTATTTATGCTAATTATTCTCTGCCCTAGGTCCATTTGTCCACTATCTAACCCCTTTCCTAGACAGTTTACTTCACTACCTCACTTCCAACTCAATTCACATCCTTAGACTATTTTCATCCATCTCATCTCTAATCTAATCTACTCGATTCATCATTTCAACTGTTGGTCACATTTCATTTAAGTATTTATTTCATCTGTGTGTCCAACCGGTGGCTGAAACTAGACTTAGGACCTGCTTACACTCAATTCCTGTCTTTAATTCTTTCTATTTCCTGGCATTTGTGTGTGTTTTGTCTCTCAACGTTCACCGGTTGAGCAGGGTCTCCCCCTGACTTGGCTATATGCCTTGTCTAAAGTGACACTAGCCTTGTCTGGTGTGACTTTCATTCCTTGAATGGAGGACCTGGCTATTGACGGTTACACCTTCCTAGCTGTTCACCTCTACCATCCCTGTTGGGACATGTTATCACCTAAACTGTAGTTACCCCTATGGATGTATCCAGTCATGGATGGCAATAGGGAAGGGCAACTCAAAAGGTGCAACCACGATCACCTCGACCTCCAATGTATGGTTGTCACGCCAGTCGAGGCGACCTTCACTTTATGTTATCTAGCCCAGACAACAAAGGGGGAGACCCGATCTACTCCCGACAGGAGAGATCAAAACCAAGACACCAAATCAGGGTATTTCTAAGTGAAGTTAGGTGTATGGTTTATCCTAGATCTTATAGGTTGAAGTCACAAGCCAAGTGAGGGGTTCAATAGGTGTAGCTTTGGTTCATGGTTGATGTAAGAGTGACTTATAATGTTTGAAGTGAGATCTAGGGCTAGTGTACTAGTACAATGTCAGAAGACTCACTGCCTTGGGAACCGTGTCCAGTGCAGGGTAGTTTAAGGGTTGTATTGGGGCTAACTAGTACAAATGACAAGCTTGACCATGATACATGGCAGCTTCAATAGGTTTAGTTCACCATGCATAGGTCAAAACACAAGTCAATCCAACAATCTAGGAAAGTTGAATTAAGTTGGAGAGAAACCAGTGCCTTGGGAATTGGGAAGTGGAGTCAAAGTAGGGTTGACTTGTGGTTTAGGACTCCTAGTACTTGGGACAGGTGGGCAATAGAGGTCTTGATGGATGAATGTATCTAGATCTAGGTTTGACCCAAGTGGACCACAATCCCTTAAAACAAGGAATGCAATCCCCAAGGCAAGATTTGACAAAGTGATAGTCTAGACCTAGGTTTTGAATTATTCCGGTTCTAAATCTCCAAAAATCTCAAGTACCCAGTTCCTGGAAGTGAGTCAACTCACTTCTCCAAGGTGGTGCGACTTTGCCCAAGGAAGCCTAAAAGTGGGGTTAGGTGGGTCAAAACAAGTCGGATGGCATCCAAACTTTAGATCCGGGTAGATCGGTCGGGTAGGAGTATGGATCTGTATTTTCGTGGTAATCCAACGGTTAGATCTTAGTAGATCTGAGTTTAAGGGTTCCAAGTGGTCCAAAATGGGGATTAAATCCCTTAAAATGTGGAATGGGGCCCACAAGGTAAATTTCAGAAAAGTAACAACCTGGGTGTATGTTATTGGATGTGTAGATGAAGAATCAAGTGGAATCTCAAACACCCATAGCCTAGATCTAGGTCAACTTGCTCAACTAGTGAAGTGCGCCTTGCTTGGGAGAAGCTAAGTTGGCATGGGAGAGGGGTCAAACGGAAACCAATCCTCACCAAACTATAGATCCGGGATGTCGTGGATGCTATAGAGGTGGGTTTTCAATATTATGCCCAATAACCAACTAGATCTAAGTAGATCTGAGAAAATGTAAAAAAGTGGTTTTGATTAATTAGGGTTTTAAGTGTTTTTTGACAATTGGATAGATCATGGAGATAGAACTTACCTTGAGATCATACCTGAGTGATGTGGATGAGATGCCTTGATGTTGAGGAAGATTCCTGCAGAGATCAAATGAGAGATTGTTGATTTGCTTGCCGATTTGATGCCCTAGCCCACAAGTGCGCCTTCCTCTACCTGTCAAACCAAGGAACGAAGATTCAATCAGTAAGATCAAGTATGGAAGAAATACAAGAGAAATGCAAATAGTAACATGAAATAGAAGGTCCTGGGACAGTAATACTCCCTGTTACCAACGAAGAGCTCCAAAGAAGAAGTAGGGAGAGTCTTCCCCTACCAATACCTCCTCCTCCAAGCAAATCGGCCTCCACCTGTAGATGCAAAAATCGTGGTACAAAGATATGGCAAACAAGATCTTCAATAACTCAGTGCAAAGGAAGAACCAACGAACGAACACCAAAAACATTCACCACAACACTGGAGATAGATGCAATAATAATTTTCTATTCCAATAATCCAGAGCCAAAAGTCCCTTTACAATGAGAGGCTCTCTCCTTTAAATAGGAAGGAGAGGCACCAAAACCCTAACCACTTTTTGAATGAGTGGCTAAGATTAAAAGATACAAATGTCTAATCAATGGTTGAGATGAGCTCAACAATAAAATACATGGATCACTAATAAAATATAATGTAAGTGGACAAAATCGCCCTACAAGAGGGGAATCCCACCAAATCATGATGACAAAATATCATAAGAGGCTTATGGTGGGTCCAAGGGGTAATTTTATCCCTCCTTGGTCAATCCCCATAGCACAATAACCAAAAAATAATCATGAATGTACCAAATCGTGCCTCCATAGTGGAGACGTGGTCCTCAAAAGACCTCAAAAAATCCACAGAAAGTGCCATAAGTGATGGATGCGGGCCCCGATGAAGCTGAAACTGCTGGAGAAGGTGTGGAAGGTCCCGATCTATCATCACTGATCATCCCATGCCATAACTTTGCCTCAGTAGCCCAAATCGATTTCCTCAATAGCCATTTCTACCAATCCTGAAATGCCTCGGGAAGCGTGAAAATGCCCCAAACAGCCTCCTGGAGTGCTGGCGCTGTCAAGGTGAGGGCACCAGTGTGTCCGGAAGGGGGGTAATATGGTAAAAACAAGTGGCTGGACCACCCCCTCCATCATCAGCGCCCTAGGTCAACCGGATAAAAATCACATCTGCTCCGACAGGGCCTCCGACAGACCAAAATTGCGCTAGGACAGCCTACTGAGGCTAAATCATCACTGTAAGTGCCCGGAACTGAAAACAAACTGGGTCCAAATCCATCCAAGATGTGTACTCATACACCATATGAATCTCTGCATGATCAAAATAAATATCCAATATACCGGATCAAGGCCAATAATAATGCGCTGTACATATACAAACACTGCTGCAACCCCAGAATCATCATCATAACCCTGTAGCTGCTGCATAGAGTCATCATGTATGTATACATAGACCATATATCATCTATCCATATCAGCATAAGGTCCAACATCTCATGTCCCATGGTCCTCCATGGTCAAACTAGGTCTAACCAAGACCAAATATAACTCAGATCATCATCCAAGGCTGCTGCAAAGTATCAAGGTTAATACATGCTCTACAACTTATTCAAATAGCAATTATAACACATAATGATCATAACTGACGATCTACATCAAAATATATAGTGTCGTTAATTATTATTATTATTACTCAGACTAGACTTTCAGGATCATACTCACTTCATAGTTGTGATCAATTTGCTAGTGAAGGGTGAAGGCTTAAATTAACTGGCTAGGCTAAGGGATGACTTAACTGTCTTGACTTTGTGACACTTTGGCAAGGGAAAGGGAATACACCATAGTATATACTGAATGAGCAATAACACAGGGAATGGCGGTGTCTCACAAATGGATGAGTTGTTTAAAGAGGGTCTATTCACCTTCACAGATGTGCACAATCCATAATACAAATAAGGCCAACAATTGTTTAGATGTAGCTTTTAAGTTCCATTGCTTTTTGGGCCTGAAGTTTCCATAGCCTTGATCTATGTGTGTTTACAAACACATTGCATAGATTTACATTTTTCTTTTAGGCTTTCTGCTGCAGGTGTGTTTTTAAGGCACTTGTTTACCTGAGCACTTCTAGGTGTGTCATGGACAGCTTGTTTACCTAGGTATTTATTTTCCACAAGATATAACATTTCATTTTCATTGCCATGTTCATTTGGCATGCCTCTCATTCATGTGTGGTTAGAAACACATTGCATGAATGGGCTTTTCATACAAGATATAGCATTTCATTTTTCCAGATTTTGTATACATGGCAGCACTAAAAGTTTCAGGTTTAGCCAACACGACTTTAGTGACTAAGGGGAATTCACAAGGAACTCCAACTCACCATAGGTAAGTTTTGTCACCAACTCAGAGCCGAGACACAATAAACAAGGAAGCTCATCCAATACAGAGGCTACAGTGGGGAAAAGTCCTCCATGTCACTAGTCAAGTAGTAAGTCAGGGTGATAATCTAAAAGGTAGGCCATGGATGGATGAAGACAATGAAATGATGGAGCCAACACTAGCAAGCCAAAGTATGGTGTAATGATCACCTCTATTCTCCCTAAGGAGGGTATGTACCAATGAGTATGAATAGTGAACTTCTAAGTCTGAGTAGGGACAATATAATATATATAATAGATCAACCAGGTCCATATATCTATATGATCGCCAGATCATGACACTAAGTGCTAAGACATGCTATGAGAATAAGTATAAAAGCAATCTAACCATAACACTATGATATACCTGCTGAGTCATATACCTGAAAGCTCATCAACCTGTACCGTCATCTGTCCTCTGAGACTGCTGCTGTAACTCTGGGCACTACTGTCTGCTCTATACCAATGGTATAATGGCTACATCGGTCATCTCTCTGAGTGTCCTGAAACTCAGTCATGGCATGGGGAATATAACTGCTGTCCACAATCTGATAGTGATCCAATATAGATGCTCATCTCAGCATCTCAAATGCAAGGGAACTGGCTGAATAGTGTACTGGAATGAGAAAAATAATGTATGGTAGCCCGGCTACTATATATGTGATAACAGGACACCTACTACCAAACAACTAGAGTTTGTGTGATAACATTTTTGGCGCCACTGCCTGGGAGGTAGAGGCTTACCCCACGGTCTTTTGCTTTATTTTTCATCATATTGCATTCAAACTTAATTTTCTGCTGGCTGATTTTTGCTTGCTTAATTTATTACAGCCAACATTTTTGCTTCATTCACTCCCCTACGACACCTTTACCTTTGGTGAACAAGGTATCTAGTTCACCTAGCGAATCCACCCCATGGCTCCACTGGAGGCCGAACCCATCCACACAACCTTAGAAGCTTAGACCATTCTGACATCTCACATGAGACTCCACTGGGAAATCTTAAATTGAGAAATCAGAATGAACCCAGATGTTCTCCTTCGCATCTCACAAGGCATAAAAGAATTGAAAGAATGTATAAATAAGTCTGAAAGGAGACAAGAGGAAATAAATGAATGGGATGCACAATCTCAGTATGGGGAGGAATACGAAGATAATTATGGGTATGAGCTTGCATATAAAAATTCTTATGATCCCCATCATTTACCTCATCTGTCTAATAAATTTTTCCAAAATGAACAAATTAGCCAATATCAAACCCAGCCAGGGATTTCGGTAAATCATTCTCGCCCAATTCAAGCAACGAGAGCCTTTCATTCTCGCCCAATTCAAGCAACGAGAGCCTTTAGGAAACCCAAGCCATCCCCTTTTGATTTTTCAAAAATATGCGGGGCACCCACCTCATCTTATGCCAAACGGATACATCAAGAGGTTGCCTCGCTTTTATGGAAATGATGGAACATCTATTGAGAGTCATGAGGATGCCCTTTGGGACCATATGGAATCCCTGGGTGCTGAGGGTGAGGATGTCTATATGCGAGCCCTTGGTACGTCCCTAGCAGGGGATACCTGTTTATGGTTTGATAATTTGGCCCCAGGATCCATCACTAGATATGACATGTTCGCGAAGTTGCTAATAAATAAATGGGGTGGGAACATTGATGAGGCCTTGGAATGCCAATCTAACACTGATTGTGTCATGGATGATGATTATATTGATGATCTGCTTTCCCGATTGGACCATTCCTCTTCTGAGATGTTCCAAATTATGAGTGTGCCTACAATCCATAGAAATGTTATAGAGTATCTTGAGGATAATGCTTTAAAACCTCGTGTGCAAATTAAAAGAGGCATCAATCGAACCATACAAGATACTTTGTTATCATTGCCTGAGGCAGTTGCAGGCCGAATTCTAGATCTAATTCACCTTTCCATTGGTGATTCCAGTAAAGGATCACCGGAAAGGCTACTTCACAATCATCGCATGGTTGACAATTGTCGTATTAAATGTTCAAACAATCCGAATTGTGACTCAAATGTCAATCATCTCTCTGAAGAGGACGAGATAAGTGAGGATTGTCAGTTTTCATGTGAGAAACAATCTAGTGATCATCATGTAATTGAAAACCAACTTTGTGAAGTTGAATGGGGTGAAAGCATTGGTGAATCCACTAGAGGTCCTCTTGAGGGGCAACCCCACAGTCATTGCTTCATGGGCGATCCTTCAAGTCAATGCTCAAGTGATCCCGACCTTGTTTCATTTTCCAATCATATTTGTGAAAAAGAAAAAGAAAATATTAAAAATAATCAGACTCTTGTTGAGGGTGGATCAAACGATCATCATGTGGTTGAAAGTCAAATGTGTGAAGATGATAGGGGTTTTAAAAATGATTATATCAATATAGCTCCCTGTCAAGATGATGATGATCCGGTTATGTATCAACTCAACCTTCAGTGTTCTTTGTTGCAACCTGCAAGATGGAATCAATGTCACAAGGAACCTTCTAAAAGTGTCATGCTTAACATCCATAATTTTCCTCGCCTTCTCCCTAGTCAAAATGAGTTGATTGGAAATATGAATCAAAATGAGCCTTGCCTTTGGAGGGTTGGTATTGACCCTAATGATTTCCTTGACAAGTATCCCTTATCTCACATAGAATTGGGGATGACAATTCTAGGAAACACTAAGCAAACCTATGTGTTTCAATCCTCCCTCCCATCCCAATTCATGAAGTCAATGCCTCTTTCTAACCTGATTTTGTTGCGCAAAGGGTTTGGTAAGGAACCTTTAGAATGCCTAGGGGTCGATGGTAAAAATTCTTACTTCATTTTTCAGTCATTTCAGATTAACCCTATTTTCCAAACTGATAGTCCTATTGATTGGTTGACCGAAAAGCTTTTCAAAGATCAATTCCATCTTTTCACAATTTTTGAGCAACAAGTGGGAGTAATTCTGATCTCAGGTTTAGTAAACTCCAATTTGTCCCCACTTGGTCCTTTCATCAATCCTAGGATGAACGACGTTGAGAATGCCAACTTGATAGACGAGAAAAACAATGTGTCTCAAGAAGAGTTGAGTCAAATGTTATGTCATTTCCTTCCTGTTATCACACCATAGTAGCAGGACTACTATTCTTGTTTAGCAGATATCTGCACATTCCAGAGCTTCCATTATTCAGAGCTTGGTTATGATGATTGTATATCTTGAGATCACTCATGATCAGAGCAGTATATTATTCAGACTTATGTTAGACCTTGTGTCAAGGCTGAGCCTTGAGAGTTCAGGTTTGATGACCGATGTGACCCTTTATCCCATACAGTTTTAGTTCAGTGCATAGAGATGTATTGCAGCAGTGTTTTAGATGATATATGATGATTATTATTGTGATGATGTTATATGACCTATGGATGTTTTATCATTGACTATGGATTATTATCTTGTTGATTTAGTCATGTTCACAGCATCTGCTTGGTATATTATTCCTGATGTGGCAAACTGTTTAAAATGAACTGTAAATTATAAAATGGACATTTACTTGCACATTTAGGTTATTTGACAAAACCCACTGGCTTACCGCCTTATATAGATATGGTCTTTCTTGACACCAGTTGTCTGCTAGTTTAGGCTCCAAATTCACTTGACTCCATCCATACATGACTTTCCTTATTTTGACTTTAAACCTTGGCCTGTCTCATTTGACTTTCTAATACTGAGGACTTCCCCATTTTTCTACCTCTGTGTTTGGACCGCATCCCTGTATGTTTAGTGTCTCGGCTCTAAGTTGGTGACAAAACTCGCCTTTGGTGAGTTGGATTGTAGGCCTAAATTATTCTGGTCGATTGTCCCGATGTTTGGCATTGGCTCGAACTCCCCCTAGTCACTTGAGATGTTGTTGGCTAAAACTGAAAGCTCATGTACTACTTATGGAAACTTATAAACTCGCCCATGGAAACTAAAAAGGGCAAGAGCGATGAACTGCTAAAAATACTCCTTGAAGAGTATAAGAAAGGTCCAAAAAGCAATGGTTCTGAAAAGCTATATCTAAACAATTACTGACCTTATATGTATATGAAAACATGCCCTGGATGCAAGTTGCAACTAGTTGTGCTTATCAGCACACCTGATATCCGAAGGGTTATGTAGGCCAAAAAGGCCATGAAATGAAATTGAATGATCCTAATGAACATGGATCAACTTGATGTAGACATGATGCCTAAGTTGAATAAGCACTCTCTAAACAACTTATCCATTTGTCAGGCACAACCATCCCCCGTGTTATTTTGTCCAGCACAGAGTTTGTAGTTTTCCCCTTCTCCCAGTCCAAAGTATTTTTGAGTTGAGTAAGACAAGTCATCCCCTTGGCCCAACCTTGTTCCTAGCCTTCATCCTTCACTAGCAGTTTGACCATATCCAATGGGTGGGTTTGTCATTTAAACTATTGTGCAAGTAATTTCAAATAACAAAGGAAATATGCTAACTTAATCAATGCCACTCAATGGATGTTATACTTTGAGCTTGGCTGTGAGAATGATTAGAGAAGCATGTCTTAGTCTACTGATGTGATTTATCCTTGGTTGTATATTATTGGGATCCGTGATGATGTGGGCCATATATCTATACCTATTGATGATGATTGATGGTCCCACATACTTGTTGATGATGCCATATGATGGACATATGGTTCAGATGATGATTGATGCAGTTCAGCAGATTTTATTATTACTTCAGATCATCAGATTATGCACTGTCCATATATGGTGGACCCTACAGCTGGCCCATTAGGGAAACCCATGGTGTATGAGTACACATTCCTAGTGGATTTGGGTCTTCTGGATCCAATGAGACACTTATCTTTCAGTTCCGGGCACTTCTTATAGTGATTGATGCAGTTTTACACTTGTTGACCAGATTTGGGGCTGATTTCCCAGCCTGAGCAACAGGGGCCATGAGAGGCCAGTTCACCTAAGGCATTGTATGAGGAGGGGGTGGTCCAGCCACTTGTTTTTACCATTTATCCCCCCTTTTGGAGAGCCTGGTGGGCTCAGTTGGACAGTGCAGATGCCCTAGGAGGCAGTTTTGGCACTTTCACAGTTACCGAGGCAATTAAAAAATGGGATAAAGTGGTCACTGAGGAATTCGATTTGGGCAATTGAGGCAAGGTTTTGGCATTTGGTTTTCATAGAGGTCTTCCAGGGTGATCCCACTATCTTCCAGCCAGTTTTCACCATGTGGGTAGGCCCACAGCGATTACAGGAGGTCTTTTACTACTTGTCTATCACAGATTTTGAGGACAGATTTGCTCATTTATATTATATTGGACATATTTATTATTTTATTGTGCCTTGGGGATGAGCTAGTAAGGATTGATGCCTCCTAGCCCCACCATGTGCTTCTTATGTCATGTCCTAGTCATTATGAGGTGGGATTTGGTACTTTTACTCCCTCTAGTGGATGATGTCACCCTCCATGATTATTTTAGACTATGACGTCATCACTTTATGAGTGATCCATGTGTTATGTTATTATGGCTCATCTTAGCCATTGATTGTATATTGAGATCTTTTAATCTCAACCACTCATTTGATGTAGTATTGTAGAGTGGTATAGGGTTTTGGTCTTTATTATCCTATATAAGGAGGAGACCCCCTATTGTATAGCTCACCTTTGGAGCTATGGAATATTGGAATAGAACACTTCTTTGTGGAGCATATCTCTCTTGTCTTGTGGATTCTCTTGCATCTTGAGTATACAGTATCTCTTCTATGTATCATTGTGGATTTTGGTGCTTCTACTAGTTTTCTTGCAGGAAAGTCGAATTGGTGGAGAGGAGGGCGATTTCTTGAGGGATATTGTTGGAGGGATCCACATATTCTCTCTTGGGTTGATCTTGTGACAGGGAGTATCATTATTGTATCTTCGTGACATAGTTGATGCTTTCTATTACATCTTTCTATCATTTTCATAATCATCTTACTTGACTTGTTTCTTTGATCTTGTCTTGTAGGAGGAGGACGATTTGGCTATCTTGGAGGAGGACGTTTTGGTTGGAGCTCTTGGATCTCACTCTTGAATATACACATAGGAGAATGCTATCAATTTTCAAGGTGGCCACAAGCAATTGAGGTAAGATCTACAAGGTATGTGCCTCTTTCCATCCATTCTCTCTTCATTGGTCACAAACCCTAAATTAATCAAAACCCTAATTTTGGTTTTTCTTAGATCTACTTAGATCTAGTCTTGCTTTTGAAAATATCTTAAGAACCCACCTCTATAGCATCCACCCCTAGTTGGATCTATAGTTTGGTGGTGATTAGGTTAAAATTAACACACTTTTCAAGGTAATATAGCCCTCTTGAACCAAATCGCACTTCCTTGGAGAGACTTGTTGGGTTAGATCTAGCATGTGGGTAGGTGAGATCCCACTTGATTTGCAATCTACCCCTAGACTTTTACTTGGGTGATTTCTACCTTGTGGGCATCATTCCACATTTTCAGGGATTAAAACCCCCTTTTGAACTACTTGGCACCTTAAAACTCAGATCTAGTAAGATCTAACCCTTGGATTGACTTAATTTTCTAGATCCACATAGGTCATTGCCTAAATTACTTGGATCTACAATTTGGTGGCCATTGGACTTGTTTTGACACACCTTATCCACCTTTTAGCCCTCCTTGAGCAAGGTCGCACTTCCTTAGGTGAGTGAGTTTGCCCACTTTGAGGACGTGGGTAGTTGAGATTTTTGTGGATTTGGAACAGGCATACCTTGAAACCTAGTTCTAGAGTATCATTTTGTGACGATCTGCCTTGGGGGTAGCATTCCTTGTTTTAAGGGATTGTGGTCCACTTAGGGTTATATCATGAAATCCTAGATCTAGCAAGATCCAACCACTACATCCCAAATAGCCCACTTGAGTTGCATGCTAGGTGTCCCGATCTACACTTTGACATATCTTTTGACTCCATTAACTCATCCAACAAGGCACTAGTCCTCCTTAGGCAAGTCGCACTCCTTGGGAATTATGTCAAACCTTATGTGGGTGTTCCTAGTTTCAGCTTAGATCCATAGATCTACTCATTACATATCCTCTAGTACCAATTGCATCCCTTAATTTCACCTTGTGGGTCCCAATTGAACCATTCACATATCCCAAGAAAGTAGGTCCCACTTGTGTAATACATGGTATTAGATCTTGTCTTTTTAGCTCATCATGTGGCTTAAATCATACATTGGTTGAAACACTAATCATCTCTCAAACCATCATCAACCATACTTTAACTTCTAGGTCCAATTAACCTTGCATTGGTTTCTGTAACTCATCATTTACTTATCCCTAGGAACCTTTGTTTGGGTCCAATCATCTTTGATTGGTAATAGGGTCTCCCCCTAGGTCTTGATTCATCTAGATCTAAAGTGAAGAGTGCCTTGGTTGACATGACTCCCACCTTGCATTGGGAACCGTGGCATTTCTTGGGTCACCTTTTTAGTTGTCCATCTCCTCTACCATCCCGGATGGGATACCACTAGGGGCAACTACAAGTTGTGTGATAACACTTCCATCAAACTTAAAAGATAACTCACGCTATTTTCATGATCCTTTTGGCATATTGATGGATGTGTCTTGCGAATCCCAGTCTCAACCTCGGCATGATTTCATTTTACACCACTCTAACCCTTTTCCAATTTTTGAACAAGTCAAGAGAATTGTGATCCTAAAACATTAATTTCTAATCTAGTCTTGACTTGTTTTACTAAACAACATCAAGGAAGAATTACTGATCTATTGGATGAGTGATTGCATTGGATCTATGCTTTTACTTAGTATTGGTCTGAACTGGTTAGAGTAGGGTAGGTAAATTGAATAAGCTCTCGTGAGTAATAGTTAGTTGTCCTTTTTGTTTTGGTTTTTGCTTTTCTTACCTTTTGACACCATTTCCCCTTTTTCTAGCTTTCTTTTCTTTGTTTTTCACCGTTTTACACCCTATGTATCGGCTTAATAAAATTTAAAATGCTGTAGAGTACTTTTCATTATTAATACATTTCCCTTTCAGCATTTGTCATTTTGTTTATATTTCTGCTGGATTATATATATATTGTATGTCCTTACGAGCGGTCTGTAGAGATTGGTATAGCGTCTGCATTTTACAGGGATAGGTACACATATGAAGATGATGCAGATAGCATGTATGTGCATGCGCTTTGATTATGATGAGAGGGGTGCTATAGACTAGAGATTCTGTGGTTCTCAAGCACTCTCTCCCTTAGAGCACTTGTCCCAGCTGTAGCCAGATGTTATCACATCCATGTTAGCTGGAGCTACCATGCTGCAGATTGTGTGGTGGAGGACCATACTATAGTTTTTTTCCAGATCAAAGATCGGATGCCTTAAGAGGAGGCACACAGTTTTGTTCAGATTGACCCGAGCAGACATATCAGTGGGGATAGATGGTTTTATGGTATTGTCCAGACATGTATACTTTTATTGCCTACAGAGGCACCCTTCTTTGCCAGGCTTTGCATAAGCACATTGAGACAGTTGCCTAGCCGTATTTTGATAGAGTACTACAGAGTATTACTGGTTTACCACTTATTGCCCGGATTCAGTTGAGATCCAGTATATGATGCAGCAGGTATAGCATTTGATGTTCTATTGCTTATGTTGTTGATTAGACTTGTTTATACATGATAGGACACTAACTTTACATATTATGTTGATGTGGTGATCTAGTTGTAATTATCATGTGTTTGGCCCTTGGTGATGTCAATCCACCCGCTTCAGTAGGCTCCTGTCTATGCACACCGGATCACATTCCCACTATTGGTATAGACTTGGTCACTTAGTCCCCTTAGGCAGCTGACTCTGGATCCACATTCACTTTTTCCACCCATCCGACTCATTCATGATTGATCTTTCCCGACTTGGATTCTGATTTGTGACCTTGAGGATCCCCTTCCCCACTGATCTCTGAGTATGCCATGATTCCCTATCTTTTGTGCCTCGGCTCTTTAGTGTGTGAGATGCACTCTCAAACCTGGGATTTGCTCCTGTCGGTTTCCCCCGATGTTGCAATGCAGTATAGGATTGTGTAGCCTCACCGGGTGTTCCCCATTGGTAATCGAAGCATTTATGCTCACCCCCATTACTCTGCAGTATGAGCACCTTGATTATATCTATTGAGATATGTATGTAGCCCAAAAGGGCCTTGATGCAAAATGAAGAAATGTAAAGCAAGCCAAAAGGCTCTTGTAAATGTAAAATCTAGCCAAAAGGGCTAAGTATGAAATGTAAATGTAAAATCCATGCAATGTGTTTGTAAACACACATGGACACTGGTCAGCCGCACATATCAGCTTTGTAGTGGTTATTTCCTCACCTAGTCCTGCGGGCCAAGGAGGTGAGAGGGAGCAAGGGACAAGCTCAAGATTGTCCCTAGAGTCTCAAGTTATGGTTTGTCGGACACCTAGTTTGGCGGCTCTAGAAAAGATCCTCACGGAGTCTTATTAAGGCACGGATGTGATTTGTGAGGTACTTGTTAGATGACAAGTGGCGGTTTCCCTGCACTATATCCATTTGTGAGGCACCGCCCTTCCTCGTGTTCTGTCATGGTATGCTTATCTCAGTGGACCCCGCTTTCCCGAGTTATCCAAAGGGTCGCGTGATCTTTGTCCTTGTCATCCCCCATCCTCCACCTTGTTTTCCACCTCACCCAAAGTCAACTAGGTGGTCAAGTCTATAGGTTGTGCGTAGCAATTTGAGTCTTTTGGATGTGGTGGGCCCACCTCACCATGGGCCTCGTGTTTTTGAGATATTATGTATTTTTATTCACCATATTGACATTTTATTGTTTAGTAAGTTACTAACATGTACAAGGAAGCCTATCGCTTCATATTACATACAGGTATTCAGCCAGCACCATGTTGACCAGATTTGACTTGGTCAAACTAGGTTGACTAGGCCAAAAATGGGCCCAAAAAAATATTTCGATCGAGATTTCGATTTTGGTCACTTGTATTCTCTTGGGGTCCCATATGAACCTCCAAGCATCATATTTTGGAAAAGTTGAGGCAACGATGAGATTTTTAATTATTATTGGTCATTAATGACCTATTTTAATTAAAAATCATGGATTTGGGGCAAACAGTGCCTAAGTGATGGATCGTGGTCGTTCAAGTGACCATATCTACTATTTTTGGGGTCCACGATTGCATTGCAACAAACGGTTCGACAATCCAGGCACTATAAGTGGGTTAAAAGCCCAAATTACATCTTCAACAATAAAAACCAGCAATAAATTAAATGAAAAATCAAATATGGAAAATGTAACTATTGAAAAATGGAAAATGCAAAGGTTGGCTAACATAAGGGAGTCTCCTAAGGTAATATTGGTTATGTTTGGACATTCTATTCATGTTGTGGGGCCCTCATTTGACTCAGCTAATCAGAAGGGGCGAATTGGCCCATTTTTGGACATTTTTCACTATGTAGAACTTTACATTTTGCAAATATAATGTATTAAGACTTTGGCTAAGTGCTATGGGGGGCTAAAACAGTCCATAGGCACCCCCCAACCACTCATTTGATTGTTGTATGGCCCCACGAAGGGCCCCTCTATCCACTTGGGCGTTTTTTAGGGTAACTCGCCCCCCCTCTAGAGATGATCCCATCCATCGATTTGGGCAACGAGAGAATCAATCTCAGCCCTTGGTTTTGGAGGGGGTAGGGTTTGAGAGTGGTCTTTCTCTATAAGATAAGACACTCACCCATTGTATACTCCCTCTTGGCATTGTTGAGACTTGATATAGAGATTTTTGAGAGACACTTCGACTGAGTTACTTGTTATATGGAGTGAAATCTTTCTTGTGTTGTTTGAGATCATATTTCTGATGCATTGCTGAGTTATTTGTGGTGTCCCCATCTCTCCTTGAGCATTTCGATTTGCTGGTGAAGTTGGCCACTGGAGGAAAACACAGTACTTAAGCCAGCAGCTCCTTGCTAGCGTTTCTCTTCGGGATTTCAACAGGGAAGTGAATTTGCATTGTTGCTATTTGCTTTACTTATCATTTGTCACTCATTTGCTGGTCTATTTCTGTTATTTGCTATAGATATTGATTTTATCTCTCTGTGGCAGGTACAAAAACGCAAAGGGGGAAAACGCACTCTAGCTCAGCACTTGATCTTCAGGGTTTGTCTTCAGCACGGTGATACCTTCATCTTCATTATCCGGGTACTGAATCTCTTCTCGTTTCTCATAATCTCTCTTTCATTGTTGATGTTAAGCTGCAACCATTAAAGAAAACCCTAAAAATTGATAACTTAATTTCCCACCGTTAGAACTTTGTTTTTATTGCAAACCCGCTTGTTATTTGAGCCTAATAGCCTATATCTCAAGTTTGAGACAATTCCAACTCCATTAACCCATAGTTCAGGCACTGGTCTACCAAGCAAAAACGTCCACCTGGGGTGTTTTTCTCTTCTGCTTGCTTGGGTCAAGTTTGGGGTTCTGGGTACTTTTGATTTGGGTCCAGAACATCGTTTTACCTTTAGAGAATCAAGTACCTATTGCTGGAAGTGATTATTTATGCTAATTATTCTCTGCCCTAGGTTCATTTGTCCACTATCTAACCCCTTTCCTAGGCAGTTTACTTCACTACCTCACTTTCAACTCAATTCACATCCTTAGACTATTTTCAGCCATCTCATCTTTAATCTAATCTACTCGATTCATCATTTCAACTGTTGGTCACATTTCATTTAAGTATTTATTTCATCTGTGTGTGTATTTATTTCATCTGTGTCCAACCGGTGGCTGAAACTAGACTTAGGACCTGCTTACACTCAATTCCTATCTTTAATTCTTTCTATTTCCTGGGATTTGGGTGTGTTTTGTCTCTCAACCTTCACCAATTGAGCAGGGTCTCCCCCCTGACTTGGCTACGTGCTTTGTCTAAAGTGACAATAGCCTTGTCCGGTGTGACTTCCGTTCCTTGAACGGAGGACCTGGCTATTGACGGTTACACCTTCCTAGCTGTTCACCTCTACCATCCCTGTTGGGACACCTACTACCAAACAACTAGAGTTTGTGTGATAACACTATCCATGTATAAAAGATCACAATATACGAGACTTGTCGACTGGAGCTTGGAAATCACTAGAAAACATCTCCTAGGGTAAGTCAAACTCATCCTCTAGGAAGTCATAATCCAAACTAGAAGAGGAGATTGATGAAGATTATAACATGTTCCCTCAAGATTTTTAGTTCAGTGAATGTGCGGGAGTCATAATGCAAACTAGAAAAGGAGATCGATGAAGATTAAAACATGTTCCCTCAAGATTTTTAGTTTAGTGAAGGTGCAGGGAAACTTGGGGTAGTAAAGCCAAATTTATGGAGTGCATTTGCTCTCATCTTCCCACGTACTATAAACAGTGTTTCTCCTGTTTGGTATTACTACTGGTTAAAGTTACTTACCTACTTTGTCTTGCATTGTCAAAGGAACCTTTGCTCACAACTCCCAAAATGGATTTTCCTTGTTGGGCAATGCAGATTGGGAAAGTATGGGAAGTTGAAAAAAGGGTCAAGCAGTGGAAAAGATGAAGTGCGTGAATTGAAGGAGGATCTCAATGGTAAAGTAGAATCTGTCGAGAAAATGGTTGTCCAACATATTGGATAGGAGATGCTCAGTGGGATAACATACCAGCAGAAGTATTGTGAGAAGTTTGATGTCGTGAAGGCCAAGCTTTAGGAGCTTGAGGAGTGGGTTGCTCCTTACCAAATGATTGGTTGAGTGCTTTTCATTTATGGAGAAGTAGATGCAGGATGTGATATCACAACTAGTGCACATGGGGATAGTCTAAGAGAGACCATGACCTCAGGCTAATTAGTCCTTTGGTGAGCATATCAGTTTATCTAGTGATAGTGCCTATAACCACCAATTCCTGCACTTGTTAAGGGGTTTTAGTTCTTATGCACTACACACTGCAACTTTTTGTATCAGATATTGCAACAGTTAGTTTTGTTGTTTCTATAGATTATATAAAAGTCTAAAGGAATGTTATCACACTATCTCTAGTTGCTAAAGTAAGGTGTCCCAACAAGGATGGTAGAGGGGGACAACTAGGAAGGTGTAACTGGCAATAGCTAGGTCCTCCGTTCAAAGGACGGAAGTCACATTGGACAAGGCTATTGTCACTTTAGACAAGGAACGTAGCCAAGTCAAGGGGGAGACCCTGCTCAACCAGTGATGGTTGAGAGACAAAAACACACCCAAATCTCACAAGAATAAGAGATGAAAACAAGAAGTGAGTGTAGATAAGCTCATATGTTTAATTTCAACCAGCTGGTGGACACAAGTAGTGAAATAATGGTGATGTGATAAGTGACCAGCAATCAGAAATAATTAGATGACAAGATTAGAATAGTGATTGTATGGCTGAAAATGATTTAAGGAGATATAATGAAATAGAAGTGAAGTGCTGAAGTAAACTGCCCAAGGAAATGGTTAAACAGTGAGTCAAATGGACCTAGGGCAACGAGAAATTAACGTTTATAATCACTTCCAATAAACGATACTTGATTTCTTAAGATTAAATGACGTTTTCAATCCAAATCTAAAGTACCCAAAACCCAAAAACATACCCAACAGCGTGTTTGACCAGTTTGCCCAAGTGGGACCAATTCAGAAATTACTAGTGCCTGGTTAGGTGGGTAAATGGAGTCGTTTGGCCAAGGAAATGGATGGAAATGGCGCACAAACACTCAACAATGCAACAGTAATAAGCTAAGAATCATCATCTAAACAATCAGTCACCATATGCACAAGTAGATCGAAGGAAATGCTTCTCTATTCACAAGTCACAAGCTTACAAAATGCTAAGAGACTCAACAATGGAGTGAGTGCCTTCTCTTATAGAGAAAGGCCACTCTCAAAACCCTATTCCCTCCAAAATGGAGGGCTAGGATCTAATCCCTAACCACCAAATCGAATGGTGGAGATCATCTCAAAGAGGGGGTGCGAATTGCCCAAGGATAGCGCACAAGTGGAGGAGGGGTCCCTTGTAGGGCCCATACAATACATAAGAAAAGGCTAGGGGGTGTCTATAACATGTTTTATCCCCCTAGCTAATACATCAAAGTCCCACATGACCATCAACATCCAAATCGAAATTCCCCAAGTGGAGAAAAATGCCCCCCATGGGCAATTCGTCCACCTAGGTGAGCTGGGCAAGAGAGGGCCCCACAATGCACAATATCATGTCCAAACATTACCAAATTACCTTAGAAATCACCCTTGAATTAGCCAACCTTTGATTTTTGCCCTTTGCTATAGTTGCCTTTTGTCAATTTTTTATTTTCCATGTATTTTATTGCTGGTTTATATCGCTGAAGGAGTAAATTGGGCTTCTAACCCACTTACATTGCCCGGATTGCCGAACCGTCTGCTGCAATGTGATCGTGGACCCAAAAAATAGTAGGAATGACCACTCGAACGACCCCGATCCATCAGTTAGGCATTATTTGCCCCAAATCCATGATTTTTAATTAAAACAGGTCATTAATGACCAATGATAATTAAAAATCTCACAAACGCATCGATCTTTTTGCATTCTGTCACTTGGAAGCTCATATGGGTCCCCTGTAGATAATAATTGACCAAAATAAAAATTCCGGTCGCAACATTTTTTCGGGCCCATTTTTGTCCTGGTCAACCTAGTTTGACCAAGTCAAATCTGGTCAACAATGGTGCTAGCTGAATACCTGTATGCAATCATGAAGTGAAAGGCTTCCTTATACAAGTTAGTACATTACTAAACAATATGACAATAATATGGTGATAAAAAATTGCATTAAATCTCGGAAAAATACAAGGCCCTAGGTGAGGTGGGCCCACCACATCCAAAAGACTCAACTGCTATGCACAACCTATAAACTTGACCACCTAGCTGACTTTGGGTGATGTGGAATACACGGTGAAGGATGAGGGATGACAAGGATAAAGATCATGTGACCTTTTGGATAACTCGGGAAAGCGGGGTCCACTGAGATAAGCATACCATGACAAAAACACGGGGAAGGGCGGTGCCTCACAAATGGGTATAGTGCAAGGAAACCGCCACTGGTCATCTAACAAGTACCTCACAACTCACATCCGTGCCTGAAGACTCCATGAGGTTATTTTCTAGAGCTTCCAAACTGGGTGTCCGACAAACCGTAACTTGAGACTCTAGGGGACAATCTTGAGCTTGTCCCTTGCTCCCTCTCACCTCCTTGCCCCGTAGGACTAGGTGAGGAAATAAGCACTACAAATGCTGACATGTACAACTAACCTGTGTCCATGTGTGTTTACAAACACATTGCATGGATTTTACAATGAATTTCATACTTAGCCCTTTTTGGCTAGCTTTTACATTTACAAAAAGCCTTTTTGGCTTGCTTTACATTTCTTCATTTCTTCATTTTACATCAAGGCCCTTTTGGACTACACACATATCTCAATAGATATAATCAAGGTGCTCATACTGCAAAGTAATGGGGGTAAGCATACAAGCTTCGATGACCAATGGGGAGCACCCGGTGAGGCTACACAATCCTAACTGCATTGCAACATCAGGGGCAACTGATAGGAGCAAATCCCAGGTTTGAGAGTGCATCTCACACACTAAAGAGCCGAGGCACAATAGATAGGGAATCATGACATACTCAGAGATCAGTGGGGAAAGGGATCCTCAAGGTCACAAATCGGAATCCAAGTCGGGAAAGGCTATCATGGATGAGTCGGATGGATGGAGAAGGTGAAGGTGGATCCAAAGTTAGCTGCCAAGGGGGACTAAGTGACCAAGTCTATACCAAAAGTAGGGGTGTGACCCGGTGTGCATATACAGGGGCCTACTAGGAAGGGGTGGACTGACATCACCAAGGGCCCAATCATATATCATAACAATAGCTAGATCACCAAATCAATCATCATATGCAAAGCTAGTGTACTATCATGTATAAACAAGTCTAAGCAACAATCATGAGCAATAAACATCAAATGCAATACCTGTCGCACCATATATTTGCTGCTGAGGATGTCTCTGAACTGGATCTCTGCTGAATCCGGGCACAAATAGTAAACCAGCAATACTCTGTGATAGTCTCAATCAAAGCGAGACTAGGCAACTGTCTCGATGGGCTCATATCAAAGCCTGGCAATGAAGGGTGTCCCTGTGATAAATGCTAAGTAACATGTTTGGACCACTGTACAACCATCTGTCCCCTCTGATATATCTGCTCGAGGCAATCTGAACAAAATTGTGTGCCTCCTCTGAAGGCATCCGATCTCTGATCTGGAAAAAAAAAGCACTGTGTGGTCCTCGGCCACACAATCTACAGTATGGTAGCTCCAGCTAACATAGATGTGATAACAAAGATCAAGAGGAAAAATACAATAATGCTCTAGGGGAAGCAGTCAAGTTTTTTTATTTTTTTGGATAAGAGACTCTTTCTGTTAAACCTAACATAGCAGACATAGAGTACTCTCCCACTCATCTGGAATCATTTTATCGGGAATCATTTATTCTTATGGGTATTTCCAGAACTTTCGAATCATTTCTTTATGAATAGACCAACATAAATCCATCTTTTCCATGCATTAGCTACCAGTTTTCCATGCATATCAATGCATTAACTACCAGTTTTCCATGCATATCCATGCATTAGCTGCTAGTTATATCTTTTCTACTTTTGTAGATAAGCTTTTATGGCCTTTTAAGACTTGTATTTTTAATAAAAGGCAATCAGTCCTTCTTTAAAATAATAATCTAACTTACTTCATTTAACTTATTTTCAATAAATAGTTATTTATAAATGCTCACTAGTGACTATACCAATATGTTTTCTTGGTATAATAAATCTTTATCTTTATTCTGAATTTATCATTAGGAAAAATAATAACCCTTTTCCACTTAGGATCTTAACAAAATCCCTTGCCGAGGCCAGGATATCATGTTATTTAGGTTAACTCCTTACTTTTACTTAAGGGCACTCAATATTGGTTATCCTCATTCTAATAGTTAGGTCATAGTAACTTGTCACTGCCTTGCGGCAACTAGTAGTTTCTATTTACCACCAAAACCGACTTGGTGGACAACCATGTACCATGCACATGTTGAATGTGCCTTGAAGATGAAAACGAAGTACTTAGTGATTATATCAAGCGAGGCAGCTCTTCTTCTTGTCTTCTTTCCATGAAATGTCCGCATCCCTGCGGAGAATTTTGTAAGGATATGTCAGCATGAGGGTCTAGTTTTGTGTAACTTAGTCACCTAGGACTTTATCATTAGGGAAGTCCTTTCATCGAGTGTTTTTTCACTTGGATAATTAAAATTTCTTTTTAGAGGTTTTAATTATTTGAGTTTTTCACTCAAAAATACCTCCAAAGTGGTGAAAGGTGTTCTAGTGATCGAGTCCATGGGGTGATTGGGGCCTAGGAATGTTCTATATTACCATGCTAGACATTATCCAGAGTCTTGCAGAATTTCATTAAGTTTTACATAGATTTTTTAATTTTTGGTCATTAAAAATTGTCACTCAAGACAATTTGTTGTAATGTAAAAGAGGGTTACTAGGTCCTTTTTAATGTTGTGTAGAGGTATGGATACTCAAGACAAATGGCATGAGACCCCCTACACCCTTGGACCAAGTTTGAAGTCATTCGGACAAGTATTACTATGGTGTTGGTCACTTTTTCCCAGGTCAGTCATGGAAATCAGGAAATTGGGCATTTAATTAGAGAGCCAAATTTTGTAAAAGTGACTATAGTCACTTGGAGTGGCCAAGTAAAGGTTCTAAATCCTATGTTATGTACCCAACATGAAAACTAAAGCATAAAAGGCCCCCCCATGAGTGTATTTCATTAGTTATAAGTTGTCCACTCTAAGGGGTGTGCCATCCTCTCTTTGATTGGTTGGGTGAGTAAAAGTCAATGGGAAGGGCCCCACTATGCTGTTTTCCTCCCCATTTGACATAGCAATAAGGTTGGAAGCATTAAAATGGGGTTTTATCTCTCCATATTTGAGATCTCAAACTTTGGTTTTTTCCTCCTTGAGCAAATTCGCCCCCTCTCTTGGGCTCTCCTCTCTCCCTTGTTTTTCCCTCCTTGAGCAAATTCACCACCTCTCTTGGGATCCCCTCTCTCCCTTGTGACACTTGTCTAGCATGCAAAGAGCTTCTCTCTTTCATTTTTCCTATTTAAGGAGGGCATTCCTCCTCATTTGAGTTACAATCTCTCATGCTCTTGCTATTTTTCCATTTCTCTCATTCTCTTTCTCTCTTCTTGCCCCATTGTTGGGCCATTGTAATTTCCAGCCATTTGGCTTGGTAATACAAATTCTTTGGAGGATATTTGGTGTTGTGGATGCTCTTGGTGGTGCTTTGCTTCAGATCTTCATGCTATTCAACCATTGGGAGGCCAAACAAGCAAACTGTTTTGCTTTAGTGAGATTTCTAGTAATTTTGCTAGTTATTTTATGAGTTTTCATATTTAGCTAGTTAAAATCTTCATATTCTTGTTGGTTGAAGTTTATGATCTCTTAGCTCCTCTATAAGTACTCACCTTTCATTTCAGTGGTGTAGCAATATCTTACAAGTTGCAGGTCACCAAGCTTTGATGGTAGAATTCTTTGGACAGATACCCCACTCCTCAAAGCATTGGATGGACAAAATAGCACTATCTTCTCCTTTCCTTCCCATTTAAATTTTCTGCATTATATTCTACATCTTTTGCATATATAGATCTGATTTGAATCATTATTTGCAAGCTATTATCTCATCAAAATTTTACTCATAAAATTTCTGTAAATTTTGTATATTTTGTATGTTAAACTAACATTGTTCCAAAGTGATTTGGGGTATTTTTCTGTGATTTTTTGCTTGTTGGTTTTTAGCAGGTCTGCACACTTTCAAGAAGGATATGCTACCCAAAATCAGCCATCTCCAAGCATAGAAGGCCTCCACAAGTCACTACTTCAAGCCCTTCACAGAAAACGGTCAAAATCACTATTTTCTCTCTATCTTCCTAATAATAAGCCCAAGAGAGTCTCTTAGGCTTGAGCTTATTGGGTTTAACTTCAAGCATTTAGTTCTTACATCATTGTAACAAGCCCAAGAGAGTCTCTTAGGCTTGAGCTATTGGGTTTAACTTCAAGCATTTAGTTCTTAGATGGTTATTTTCTTAGTTGCATGCAAGAGAAGAGGCTTTGTCCATCATTACATGGTTTTGTTAGTTTGCTTCAAGTTAGTTATTTGATTTAAGTTCTTTATTTGCCCACACCTCACAAGTGAGAGCCTCTGCCACTCCTTGTGATATTGAGCTTGGCTTGCAATTTCCATTTCAGTAATTTGTTTTAAGTTTTTATTTGCCCGCACCTCACAAGTGAAGTGGCTTTGTCACTCCTGTGATATCGCGCTTGACTTCATCTTGTTTAAGTAATATCAAGCATTTCCATTTTGCCCGCACCTCACAAGTGAGTTGGCTATGCCACTCCTGTGATATTGCGCTTGTCTTGTATTATTTTAGTTTAGTTTTGCTTAGAAATAAATTTAACTTAAGCCCCATTTTCGCCCTGTATCCTCTCTCCTCACCGGTTAAACCAAACTTGGGTGACGAGAAAGAGCAAAGAATTGTGTTTGGCTAGTTTAATAGGCACCCAGTTACGCATCTTCATTAGAACGGAGAAAAGAAGCCTGGACCTGTGGAGCTAGTGGGGTAGAAACCATGGGGGGGCTCGTGGCACTTTTCGTCCTCCAGTTAAGCACCTAGCATGTCTTGAGTTTGACCCATAGAGCTAGTTGGGAACCTTGTGTTCTCAGGTTGAGCACCCAGCATTCTCTCTCTAATCGAAGGAGATAGTCTCTTTGGGGTAGACATCTAGATTAGTTTCATTTCTTTGCAACAAACACATTAATCCCCTAAGTAAAAGAGAGACATTAAAATTTGCTAAAATTTACAGGACCACTTGCACAACATTGTTACAATCTCATTTCTCTACTTTGCAAGTGTTGCCAACTAAGTTGTACTTGGTTGGATTATCAAGCGAGCGGGCAGAGTGGAACATGATACATGTTCATATTTGGTGATTTGATGTCCAGCTGGCCTTTTAAAAGGCCCCGTTTTTAATTTTTTTTCCACATGTCCATGGCCCTGCGGGGTTTGTAACAAAACGTGCTAGCATGGTGTTTTGTAAAAGACTCGGTTCCTTAGGACTTTTTGGCCAAGTCAGGTATTCCAAGGAGTTTTTTCACCTATCTATTATGTTTTGCATCAGTGCATTGCATAATTAATTGGTTTTTCTCCTGCTCCTCCAAAGCTGGAATGCCTGGGGAGGCTGACGGGCCTTAGGGAATTATTAGAGTCTATGGGTCAATGTATATGAACATGCTAGGCGTTAATTTTGAGTCATATGGACATGTCTAAGTCCCCCTAGGTTGTTTTTTTTAATTTTCGGCAAGTTTTAATTTTTCCGTAAATTGGGCCATTTTTTAATGGTTCAATTAAAAATTTTGTAATTGGCCTATCTGGGGCGTCTGGAGGTATTTTTTGCCTTAGGGGTGCTCGTTTTCCAACTCAGAGCACCCCCTAAACCCCTAAACCCACTTTTCCTAATGTTTGGGTGCTTCTACTTTGGTCAAAATCAAAAAAATCAAAAAATCCCAAAAAAGTCATGAAAAAATCAAAAAAGTGAAAAAATGACTTAAAAAATTAATTATTTTTGGGAGTAATGACAACTCAGTTTTGGACCAGCATTGTTATAGGAGGATATTAGGCTGATTTTGAAGGTATTTGGCAGCCCCAAACAAGGAGAAATGTATGCCCATGAGAGAGGGGCGCATTCACCATAAGAGAGGGGCGCACTTGCTATTGTGGGCAGCCACGTTTTTAGGTAGGAGCAGCACTATTGGGGCTGACTATTGTGGGCACGTTTTATGCTGGTGTATGCAGCCCAATGCAAGGGATGGCAGCCCCTATCTCTCCCTCAATCGTGCCACCACTCCCCCTTTGTCTCCTTCACCAAGTGCGCCCTCCCTCCTTGTTATTTCTCTATATAATGCAGCTCTCTCTCCATTGTTCACTAGTGAGAATTGGAGCACAAAAGTTATCGTTGTAATACTCATATCATTTTGAATTTGAATAAAGAAGACTTTGGAGGTCAAGTTTGTGGTGTTGTTGTGTGAGTGGATGAACCATCTTTGGCTTGTCTAATGGAGGTAACCTGTGCATAAGCTTTGATATTTTATTGCATCTATTGTACTCATTGGATAGATTGGTAACATTCATGAGATAAGTTAATTCAATTTGTTTATTGTCTTAGCTTATTGATATATGTTTATTTAGAGATCATGCTTGTATGTTTTCATTTGTTTATGAGTATGCAGCACTGATTTCTTTTAAATATATGTCTACACTTGATCCTTGTTTGCAAAGTGTGTGATGTGCAGGTTATCTCAACTGGAAGTAGGTGGATCTTGTTTGCTTCCTCCCTTCTAATTTTGTTGCAGATGCAGTCCCTTGGAATATCACAAACACAACCTTCAAAGCTTCGGATTTCAACCAAGATTTGCTTCATCTCTCTCTCAACTTAATTCAAAATCAAAAAAAATTTGGTTACTGGTTACTTGTATTTGAAAGTTTTCTGATTCATATGCTCATATTGTAATTCAAATAGATCAGAAATATTTTCATAAAGGATTGGTTTAGACAGTCACAAAGCTTATATATTTAACTGTTAGACTTTCCTTCATTTAGCATCTACTTTTCAAAGGACTTGCACGTGAAATCGTCATATCTCTTTTAAGTCTTGTTGGGTAGTTGTAGTGCTGATATAAAAGATATATTTGGCTGTCCTAGAGTTTGAAATTTGCAGCCATTAAAGGCTAGCAGAGATCCTAGGTAGACAAGCCCCATAGCTTGTTTTACTTGGTTATTTTTAGTCATTTTTACTTAGTTTTTAACTTAGAAAATTTTGGGTTTTTAGGAGGTGTTCCAAAGACACTCTTAAAGTGTTTTTGGGCATCTTATACTAATTATTGCTTGCTGGTTTGCAGCAAAAGATGAACAGGTAGGAGGAAGTGCTGGCGAAATTTCGAGCATCCATGCGATCCGGAGGACAAATTTCCATATTTCTCAAAACTGGTCATATTTTTTCTATAAATTTTGTAAGCCACCAAGTCACATTAAGTAGACTGGGGCACTTCTCGAAACCATTGTAAACTTTTTAAACGAGAGCAAGTGGGCTAGCCAGCGCCCATACCCCATCCCCCCAGGGGTGGCCTGTGTCGTCTCATTTTCATGGCGTGATTGTTAGAGTAGTTTATTTCTTGTTTTCCGGCATTAAATAAAATAAATTAGGATTAAAATAAACCTTGTTGGTCCGTTCCACTGGCGGGCCACAAGTTCACTCATAACATAGTTTTTCACATTTTTTTTACAAACTCATAACGCCCCCCTTGCTTTCCCGAAGTAGGGTTTCTGTATGAGGGCTTGCCCGAAATACGTGCCTGAAAAGAGACTCCTGGGGTTTTAAAAAGGATAAAATTTGGGTTCATAATTTTTTTTTATAAAAATACCAAGGTCTTCTCCAGTATGCTCTGTGGCCGACTTGCAGCTTAGTCTGATCCAGTTGGTATACATCAGAAAGGAGGGGATGACTAGTAATAGGGTCTAACACCGCCCTAATAAAAAATCCTTTTTGTGAAAATCCGGCACAACACGTATTTTGTTGTCGTGGGCAAATTTCTCAGAAGGCTTGGGACCACACTGAGTAGTGACCTCTTGGAAACCGTTAGGCTTGCCCTCGTTGGTATAGCATCTGAACACCTCCTCGAGACTCCGATTCAGCCCAAGCCTGAGAGGGAAGCCACGCTTCAAAACTCCGCACATGTTCCCCCGTACCTTGCGTATATTGGGAACCCCCCTGCCATAATAAAAAGATCACCATCACATTAAATTTAAAATAAACCAAGAACACTCGCACAACATCTACTTTTCTGCTTATGCATTTGTTTATTGACTCCATTGTAAGGCACTGGTCTTGTTTAAATTTCATTTTATATTATTGACTAATGTGCAGTTAAATGATGGTTATTTTAAAGTGGGAGTAAATGATGAATGACTGTTTTATTTGATCAAAGTATATGCTGTTTATTCTTGGTTACCAAAAAGTATTTTCCTAACTCCTAGGTTAGAGGCCTTAGTTTCTTTTTATTTTTTAGGGTCCACCCCCCTTGGCTTCGCTAGGAAAGCCTAGACGGAGGAGTCGAGTCCCAAGTGACAGGACTTGACTCTGACTTGCCCCCAAGGCCACACCAGCAGCTTGAAGACTTCTGCTGCGTTTTCCCCAGGTGTGGAACCAGACGGCAACATTTTGGCGCCGTTGCCGGGGATAAGTCTTTTTATTCCCGGAATACGACTTTTGAGTTTTCCTTTTTGTTTTTGCTTTGTTTGATGAATCTTTAGATTAGATTTTTAATTTTTCATCTGGCGACTCCACTAACCTTTTTTTTCTTTTATAAATTTTCAAAGAAAAACAAAAAGATAGAATTTTTTGTGAGATTGTTTTATATGTATATTTTTATTCTCACATGGCGACTCCATTGAAGGGATAAAACCCTTTGTTTCTCATATAGTTTGTTGAGACTGCTTGTGTGTAGATGAGTCCATGCATTACAGTAAAATCTATAAAGACTCACCTTTTGACAACTCCATTGATTCAGTACCAGATATATCCCATGGTCATTTCAAATGCAGGCTATTGATCTTTGAAAATGGATGATAAAGAGTCTAGTGAGCAAATTTTCGATGTACATCCTCCCATTGACTTCTCAGACATCCCTGGTTTCCCTAATTATCATGATGGTGAAAATGTATCTGATTATCTACCGGTCTTTTGGGGAGATGATGACGATGTAGAAACCCGACATGTCTTTTCTTTTCTTAAAGTTGTGGCTAACTTCAAAGTCTTATATGAAGATAACATAATGGAGATGTTTGTTAGTACATTACAAGGACCTGTTTATCAATGGTATTCTAAAGAGTTTCCAAATAAATGTATTAATTCTCTTTCGAGCCTCCTTAGAATGTTTATAAGGCAATGGCATAATAAAGGAGCTAGTATGGAACACTTGGACAGGATCCTTAGAAGGTACTTTCTCTTGTTCATACCTTGGATTAAGTATCATAAGGAAGATCCCAACTTTCCTCGTATCATCATGACAGAAAATGATAAATATTGGGAGGTGCCTCTAAGTTATATCAATCGTGTAGATCTCCCTATAGCACAATCTGGCTTTAAAAAAGAGACTCAGCATGATCCTATCGAAGAGTTCCATGAAGCACCCTTAACTGAAGATTTTGTTGAAAACCATCCTCTTGTCACCATAGCTGAAAACATTGAAAATATGGAGTGTTCTCAAATCTACGATGATGATCACATGTGTGTTTCAGATTTGCCTAAAGAGGAAGCCATTATAGAAGTTGACAAAGAAATTCATGAAGGGTCTTCAATTGAAGATGTTTCAGAAGAGCTTCTTCAAATTGCCATTGAAGATTTGGGATTTCAGGATTACTATAGTGAAGATGATGATGTTTGTACTTCAAATTCACCTAAGGAAGCAACCATTACAGAAGCCTTTAAAGAAACTTGTGATGATTTTTGTATGATTTATGATGACACTCCTTTTTCTCCGCATAGTGGTGAAGTCTTGGACAACTTTATACCTTGTAATATCTTTCAAACCAAGCCTTCTGAGGATAAGTATTATGAACATGAGGATGGGCATGGCCAGGGTTGTGATGCAATAGACAAAGACTCCCCCTTCATTTACAAGGATGGGCATGATGATTGTTGGATGGATTTAGAAAAACCCATCTTTGATATATCAAGAGAGGGGAGTGTTGATTTTGAGACCTTGGGAAATTTTGATATGGAAGAGGAGCCTGTAGATATTTCTCATGATCAATTAGAGCCATTAATGAGTATTAGTAACGAAGACTTGGATCAACAGTATAACGAAGATTTGGGTAGGATAAAATCAGTGGAATGTCAGTTTCATCCTTCATCAGCACATTCAGAGGTTCCTTATGATTTGGAGCAGCCTGGGGCTTATACTTTCACAGAAATAAACTATCAGAAGAGCCTTTCAGATCAATATGATGAGGTAGTTGGTCTGCCTTATCATTCCAAGTTTTTTCTCAGCTCTATCCAGTCATGGGTAGAAGAGGCCTGCATGAGGACTTACCATTGGGGGAAGCACTTCAAAGATCTATCATATGCCTATGATCACCAATCCAATCCTCCAATCCAGAATTATCATGCAGGTTTGCATTTTTTAAATAAGGTATCATTGTTTTGGCTGGTAACCAAACACAAGGTGAAAAGTTTTTATATTGACAAAATGCTAAGATGGTTGCATTGGATTTATCATTTTACTTAGCATTTATTTTGTTATGCTTAGAGTAGGAAAATAAGCTCATCAAGTGAGCATTTACTTTCAACATTTATTTTTCAATACTTTCCTTTTATGTACTTAGAATTTTTTCATTAGTCATTTTTTTTGTTTTTGAATAATGCAACTTATGGTTCATTGGCTTCTTATAAGAACTTGTGCTACTGAAAGGTTTTCTTGTCAAGTTGAGATGTTTTTACAGGTCATAGAAACCGGAGATTCTGGTATTCTTGTATGCTCTCCTTGCCTAAAGACTGGATTGAGCACACGTCCCGCAGTTGGAGCCAGATGTTGCCAACTAAGTTGTACTTGGTTGGATTATCAAGCGAGCGGGCAGAGTGGAACATGATACATGTTCATATTTGGTGATTTGATGTCCAGCTGGCCTTTTAAAGGGCCCCGTTTTTAATTTTTTTTCCACATGTCCATGGCCCTGCGGGGTTTGTAACAAAACGTGCTAGCATGGTGTTTTGTAAAAGACTCGGTTCCTTAGGACTTTTTGGCCAAGTCAGGTATTCCAAGGAGTTTTTTCACCTATCTATTATGTTTTGCATCAGTGCATTGCATAATTAATTGGTTTTTCTCCTGCTCCTCCAAAGCTGGAATGCCTGGGGAGGCTGACGGGCCTTAGGGAATTATTAGAGTCTATGGGTCAATGTATATGAACATGCTAGGCGTTAATTTTGAGTCATATGGACATGTCTAAGTCCCCCTAGGTTGTTTTTTTTAATTTTCGGCAAGTTTTAATTTTTCCGTAAATTGGGCCATTTTTTAATGGTTCAATTAAAAATTTTGTAATTGGCCTATCTGGGGCGTCTGGAGGTATTTTTTGCCTTAGGGGTGCTCGTTTCCCAACTCAGAGCACCCCCTAAACCCCTAAACCCACTTTTCCTAATGTTTGGGTGCTTCTACTTTGGTCAAAATCAAAAAAATCAAAAAATCCCAAAAAAGTCATGAAAAAATCAAAAAAGTGAAAAAATGACTTAAAAAATTAATTATTTTTGGGAGTAATGACAACTCAGTTTTGGACCAGCATTGTTATAGGAGGATATTAGGCTGATTTTGAAGGTATTTGGCAGCCCCAAACAAGGAGAAATTTATGCCCATGAGAGAGGGGCGCATTCACCATAAGAGAGGGGCGCACTTGCTATTGTGGGCAGCCACGTTTTTAGGTAGGAGCAGCACTATTGGGGCTGACTATTGTGGGCACGTTTTATGCTGGTGTATGCAGCCCAATGCAAGGGATGGCAGCCCCTATCTCTCCCTCAATCGTGCCACCACTCCCCCTTTGTCTCCTTCACCAAGTGCGCCCTCCCTCCTTGTTATTTCTCTATATAATGCAACTCTCTCTCCATTGTTCACTAGTGAGAATTGGAGCACAAAAGTTATCGTTGTAATACTCATATCATTTTGAATTTGAATAAAGAAGACTTTGGAGGTCAAGTTTGTGGTGTTGTTGTGTGAGTGGATGAACCATCTTTGGCTTGTCTAATGGAGGTAACCTGTGCATAAGCTTTGATATTTTATTGCATCTATTGTACTCATTGGATAGATTGGTAACATTCATGAGATAAGTTAATTCAATTTGTTTATTGTCTTAGCTTATTGATATATGTTTATTTAGAGATCATGCTTGTATGTTTTCATTTGTTTATGAGTATGCAGCACTGATTTCTTTTAAATATATGTCTACACTTGATCCTTGTTTGCAAAGTGTGTGATGTGCAGGTTATCTCAACTGGAAGTAGGTGGATCTTGTTTGCTTCCTCCCTTCTAATTTTGTTGCAGATGCAGTCCCTTGGAATATCACAAACACAACCTTCAAAGCTTCGGATTTCAACCAAGATTTGCTTCATCTCTCTCTCAACTTAATTCAAAATCAAATTTTTTTTGGTTACTGGTTACTTGTATTTGAAAGTTTTCTGATTCATATGCTCATATTGTAATTCAAATAGATCAGAAATATTTTCATAAAGGATTGGTTTAGACAGTCACAAAGCTTATATATTTAACTGTTAGACTTTCCTTCATTTAGCATCTACTTTTCAAAGGACTTGCACGTGAAATCGTCATATCTCTTTTAAGTCTTGTTGGGTAGTTGTAGTGCTGATATAAAAGATATATTTGGCTGTCCTAGAGTTTGAAATTTGCAGCCATTAAAGGCTAGCAGAGATCCCAGGTAGACAAGCCCCATAGCTTGTTTTACTTGGTTATTTTTAGTCATTTTTACTTAGTTTTTAACTTAGAAAATTTTGGGTTTTTAGGAGGTGTTCCAAAGACACTCTTAAAGTGTTTTTGGGCATCTTATACTAATTATTGCTTACTGGTTTGCAGCAAAAGATGAACAGGTAGGAGGAAGTGCTGGCGAAATTTCGAGCATCCAGGCGATCCGGAGGACAAATTTCCATATTTCTCAAAACCGGTCATATTTTTTCTATAAATTTTGTAAGCCACCAAGTCACATTAAGTAGACTGGGGCACTTCTCGAAACCATTGTAAACTTTTTAAACGAGAGCAAGTGGGCTAGCCAGCGCCCATACCCCATCCCCCCAGGGGTGGCCTGTGTCGTCTCATTTTCATGGCGTGATTGTTAGAGTAGTTTATTTCTTGTTTTCCGGCATTAAATAAAATAAATTAGGATTAAAATAAACCTTGTTGGTCCGTTCCACTGGCGGGCCACAAGTTCACTCATAACATAGTTTTTCACATTTTTTTTACAAACTCATAACGCCCCCCTTGCTTTCCCGAAGTAGGGTTTCTGTATGAGGGCTTGCCCGAAATACGTGCCTGAAAAGAGACTCCTGGGGTTTTAAAAAGGATAAAATTTGGGTTCATAATTTTTTTTATAAAAATACCAAGGTCTTCTCCAGTATGCTCTGTGGCCGACTTGCAGCTTAGTCTGATCCAGTTGGTACACATCAGAAAGGAGGGGATGACTAGGAATAGGGTCTAACACCGCCCTAATAAAAAATCTTTTTTGTGAAAATCCGGCACAACACGTATTTTGTTGTCGTGGGCAAATTTCTCAGAAGGCTTGGGACCACACTGAGTAGTGACCTCTTGGAAACCGTTAGGCTTGCCCTCGTTGGTATAGCATCTGAACACCTCCTCGAGACTCCGATTCAGCCCAAGCCTGAGAGGGAAGCCACGCTTCAAAACTCCGCACATGTTCCCCCGTACCTTGCGTATATTGGGAACCCCCCTGCCATAATAAAAAGATCACCATCACATTAAATTTAAAATAAACCAAGAACACTCGCACAACATCTACTTTTCTGCTTATGCATTTGTTTATTGACTCCATTGTAAGGCACTGGTCTTGTTTAAATTTTATTTTATATTATTGACTAATGTGCAGTTAAATGATGGTTATTTTAAAGTGGGAGTAAATGATGAATGACTGTTTTATTTGATCAAAGTATATGCTGTTTATTCTTGGTTACCAAAAAGTATTTTCCTAACTCCTAGGTTAGAGGCCTTAGTTTCTTTTTATTTTTTAGGGTCCACCCCCCTTGGCTTCGCTAGGAAAGCCTAGACGGAGGAGTCGAGTCCCAAGTGACAGCACTTGACTCTGACTTGCCCCCAATGCCACACCAGCAGCTTGAAGACTTCTGCTGCGTTTTCCCCAGGTGTGGAACCAGGCGGCAACAGCAAGCACTTTACATTATTAACTTGTTCACAATATTTGCTTCAAGTACTTTGTTTTTCAACTAAATATTGTTACATGTATCTTGATTCATTAAGTTGTTCATGATTCTATAATGCTTTATGTGATATCTTGATAATCTATTTGCAAGCATTTTATTTTAACTGGTTCATTTTACTGGAAGTCACCATATTCTTGTTATACTTGTTAAAGTGAATGAGTTGATACTTTGGGAACATGATTTGAAGTTGATTATTGTGACTCCATAACCCAAGTAGAGACGGCACTAATCATTTTGATTATTTGATTATTTCTCTCTTACATACATTATTGGTTGATTGATTAAAAGGTTTGCTTGCCATTGAAATATTTTGAATTTTGCACGTTGACTGTCATATTAGTCTTTGGTAATTTGCAACTCCCTAAAACAAACTACAAAAAGAACTTAGTAAGTAGGGACTACCCCCCTTGGCCTTTAGGAGTTGTGGTCTAAACGGAGGAGTTTAGGACCGAGGTGACATTGAGTTCTTAACTCATAGTTTCCCTCATAAACACACATAGAGGCCAGGAGACTTACCCATGTGCAAGTGTGTTTTAGGCAGCAACAGATTCTTCAATGCCCTTATCTAGGACTAATAGTTAACAACACTTATAAACTTAGGTGTTTGCTCAGTGAACATCACAGTTCACTTCAAGTGTCCACGGCACTAGGATGACCACTGTCATCAAAACTCATGGCTACCCAACCATTCACCCTCTCCCCCTAGTGGATTCCATGCCCCTTTCGTTTCATTGTGTCAAGCCTTCCAGTCTACAAATTCACTTACAAATTAGGAAAGCATAACCATATTGACAAAGTTTTTACCCGCGGAGCTTCTTCCTTGAGCTCCTTGACATCAGCGGGTACCCTTCCAAACTTTATCTTCAGATTTTAGATGTCCTTGTAAGCATAAATTTTCAGTTATCTTGCTTGATTTGACATATTTTTAGACATATTTGATGTTTCTTGCCTTTCATAACTGTACTTTTCACAAACAACAAGTTGCTTCTAGTATTTAATCATAAAATACATGGATACATATGATTTTTCCAAAATCAATTAGAGCACAAGTAAAAATTTCTTCCCTTGCAACACCTTGTTGCTACCTTTCATGGCAACTCTTTCAGAGTTCGATGTACACACAAAGCCTTGCTTTGTAATATCCTACACTTGCACATCCGTCAAGCATACACGATATGCATATAAATCATTATTGACAATAAATATTTTCAAAATTCTTTTCATGGCATCTAACTTTTCCATAAAAAAAAATCTCCTCCATACTACTGGTATGGTAGTACTTCTCCCTAAGCACCTTTAGTCATTCTCAACTTGCTTTTCCTCACAAAGCAATCATATCATTTCTCATAACATGAGTTGTGCATGAACATAACCTAACATGTACATAATCTAAGCATAACATGTGCATAACTTAAGCATAACCTACGCATACATATGCATAACATAAGCATAACGTGTTCCTATCATATACATAACATTAGCATAACATGTGCATATCATAAGCATAACATGTGTATAGCATATGCATACGCATAACCAGCTCTTGGTGCGCCAGAGCATACCAACTCAACACCATATAAGACTTATCATTCTAGGTGATCCAGAGCATACCAACTCAACACCAAGTAAGTATGATCAATCTAGGTGCTCTAGAGCATACCGGCTCAACACCAAATAAGACTTATCAATCTAGGTGCTCAAGAGCATATCAGCTCAACATCAAATAAGTCTTATCAATCTAGGTGCTCCAGAGCATATCAGCTCAACACCTAAATATCACAATGAGTCCAAGTAGTTTAGGTGCTCCGGAGTCAACAAGCTCAACACCAAACTCTCATCAAGTACTTGGCAAATTGTCCAATACCAAAAGAATCTTACCTTTCTTCCGTGGACTTGGTCACAATTTGAGGGTTGTTTTCTATCTTTATTACTAATGCAGAGTAGCCACAAGGTCTCTTTACCAGCCCTTTGTAGAGTCTTGTAAACATTTCCCCCTTTTCCTACAGCCCTTCTTGGACTAGCCAATTGGAAATTTGAGCGCTCAAAGATCTACGGCTGAACCCTCCAGTGTACTAGGGACAATTACCCCTTGTAATGTCCACTCTCTACAACTTTATTTTTTGGGAAAGGCTCTTTATTCGAATTTAGGTCCTCTTGTTTAGACATATGTTTTTTTATTATTCAATTGTTTCTTTCATTTATTGGTTTACTCTCAAATAAAGATTTTTTTTTGTTTAGTGTAGGGAAATTTTCTTAAAATTTCCAAGAGCCTTATAATCTAGGGCGTCCCCCGTGATTAGCTCAAAAAAATTTATAACTCTTTTCTGAATTTAAGTTTATTTTTCTTTATTGCAAGTTTCATAAGTTCAAGATCCTTCTCAAGTTATGGTTTTATTGAAGCTGCCATAGCTCATTACCTGCAATAACCTCAAAGCACTGTTAGTCACAATGACATATAATTGAAAACTTTGAAAATATCACAGTCATCACATCACTAATTATACCTGATGTTCCAGATCCTAGCAGCTCAACATCAACCAAACACATAATCATCACATTATTAATTGTACTTTGATGTTCTAGAGCCTACCCGCTCAACTCAAGCCAAACACATAATCATCACGTTATTAATTATACTTTGAGGTTCCAGAGTCTACTAGCTCAACATCAACCCAAACACACAATCAATCTAAATAATCTAAATGCCTTAGAGCCCACAAGCTCATCATCAATTCAACATAACAAGTCTAAACCATATTGATGTTCCAGAGCTCACTAGCTCAACATCAAATCAATCATAATAAATCTAGGTAGTCTTGATGCTCCAGAGTTTCCCCAACTCAACCATCAAGTCATAGCCAATAGTAGTGATGCTCCAGAGTCCCCTTACTCAACATCAAACTATCATAGTAAAGGTAAATAATTCTTGATGCCTCAAAGCCCTCCGACTCAATATCAAGGCATTGTCATAAGTCTTTCAAGACTTGGTTAACAACAATACACATCATATTAAACTAATTCCATAACTTGATACTTCAAATAACTTTGCAAAACATGTGTCAACCATTCCCATAGTTCTTGATTTCCGAAGTAAACTGCTTTAGCATACATAAGCCATCTATTCAATTCTTAGAAGTGTTTTCAATAAGATTTCAAATCTATCATTTTTGTTTCCTATTCGGCTTCTTATTCAGCGTAATTAATTCATTCACATAGTTGACTATCATTTGTCAGCTTCTAATAGCATCTTGCTATCTTTCCCAAAAACAATCATTGAATCGCAATTCATATTTAGAAATTTACCTCATGTACTGCTTTCCATCTACTTACGCTCAGTGAAGCTTTTTACACCCATGTGTACCTGCATGCTTCACTTAAAATTTCTTTCCAGAAGTTGTTTATATCATAATTTCATCATAGAGCAAGACATAAAATATATCAAGTTCCTATATTGATTACACACACAAAAAAATATATCAAGTTCCTATCTTGATTACACACAAAAATTTGCAACCAAATATTCTCATGCATAATTCTAATGCATTACTTCTTTTTCGTCACGTATAGTCACCACTGAATTTGTATGTATCTTTTACTATCTTTGCACTCTCAATATTTTAAGCAGAATTTATACCTTCTTTTCATATAAACTTGCATATTATACTTTTAGTACTACCACTAGCTTTATGTCATTTCCTCAGACACTTTAACACAAGGTACTCAATAACAACTTTCATGGAATTTTACTATATGAGTAACATTTCTAGCATAATCTCACAAGTTACACTTCTTTTTGCAATTTATTCTTCAACATTTATGCATGTGAACATACCATGAACATATATTTGTATAGGAATGACCATTTCCATTATTATGACATTCTACTATTATCATAATGCATTTAGTTTTGTTTGTATGCTTTAGTACTCACAACATACGATGCAGATGTCCATAGCATAAGGTAACCACATATGCATCAATAAACATATCAATCACCTTGTTGCCAGCCAAAACTGGCGTGCGTGTACTAAAGCCCAAAATAAGCACGCTAATCCAATGGAAACTTTGAAAAGAGCAGTCAATGTCACCACACTCCTCTCTTCCTCACTTCAAGTTGGCTCTTCTCCAACACAAGGGGGGTTTCCCTAAGGTAGGATCACTAAGGAAGGTGCAATAAAGGGGCGAGGTGAATTGAAGAGGTTGCCTTTAAGAAACGATTGTAGGATTAAAGGTAATTTTAACAAGTGATGGGAAGGAAGGGAGGATTAGTCCTCAAGAAAAGACCAGTTTCAGTATATCAGAGGGGAGAATGGAGTCAAAAGAGAACTCAAGAGGGCCTTGGGTCATATGTGATCGAGGGAGAGATATCGCATGATTGAGCAAACCCTGCTCAGTCTAGTGTGAACAACGAAATTTACTTCTTCCTTTCTAGCTGCGGGAGGTGTGTTGTACACACAAGAGATCAATATCACACAATCAACCAAGATAAAATGTGAAGATCGATACCCGTATATGCATGCTTACAAAGGGAAAGAGCCTAGCAACTGCTGAGACCTTTCACCTTCCAATGTGGTGGAAACACCCCTCTATGGCCTCGTCCATGAACACAAAAAAGAAAAATGAAAATCTAGTAACATTCACACTTATTTAAGCTCCTACAAGATTCCGGCACACATCAAAAGAATGCTCCAATACTTATCCATTCAAAAAAAACCTTCCAATGAAATTTTCTGTTAAGCTCAATGATGGGAAAAAACCTCCCAACTTTTTCCACCTTTACAATGGAGAAGGATGATCTCTTTATAGACCCAAAAACCTTTTCATATTGTTTAATAAGAAAACAAAATAATAATAAAATAACAGAGGAAAAAGTGGAAAAAGTGAATCCTAGATCCACTTTTTTCTCTCCATCGAAAGCATGACCAACTCCACTTTATTAAATGGAACTCATACTTTGGCAATACCATGTAGCCAAAAGACATATCCAAAGTCGGACCACCCCTTAATTTGGTCAACATTCCAACCAACTCTACACATCCTCGTGGGACATGGCGGATTTACCTTAGAATAGAAACATGTGGTTGGGAGGTCCACGATTCAAAACTGTAGACTCCCATTTTTAATGTTACTCCGACATTTAATAATAAATAAAATGTTTTCGATTGACCATTAGAACGGTCTATTGGTGGTCCATTGGCAATACCATGTAGCCATAGACGCCCACATGAAGAATCAAATTATTTGAAAATGATCTCAATGTAACCGGTGGCTAATGAAGACAAGACAAGGGGTACACGGGTCACTTGGTGGATAGGCCCATTGTTCCAAAATTCCACGTAATTGACACTGCCCCCAAACAGCTGTCAGTTGACGCTGAATATGAAAATCGACCACCAGTGCAATCGGCTGCCAAGGAAGATGTCTTCAGCTACCGATGAAAACGTGGATTTCCCCATGACGTGACTTGTTATAACCAAACTTGTAGTTGCCCTTAGAGATGGATCCAAGATGGATGGCAGAGGGGATGGGCAACCAAAGAGGTGCAACCAAGATAGCCTTGACTCCTAATGGATGGTTGTCACGCCAATCGAGGCAATCTTCACTTTATGTTATCTAGCCCAAGACAACAAAGGGGGAGACCTAGATCTACTCCCGATAGGAGAGATCAGACTAAGACACCAGATCAAATCAAGTATGGATGAAGTACGTAAGGTGTATGGTAAACCCTAGATCTATGGATGAAGTCACAAGATGAGTAATAGGTTGGATCAATAGGTTCAAACAATGTAGATTTGGTCCAACATGGTTATGTGAATGACTTTGAGGTTTGAAACAAGATCCAAGATCAGGGTACTAGTCAAAGATGAGAAAATCCACTGCCTTGGGAACCGTGTCCAATGCAGGGTAGTTAGGGACTAAATTGGGGCTATCCAGTACCAAAGATAAGCTTGATGAGTGGATATGACAGTGTTTAAGTGTTCAAGCAGTAAGACAAAGACCAAACCACAAGCTAACTCAACAACCCAAAAAAGTCGTGAGGGCTTGGAGAAGAATCAGTGCCTTGGGAAATGGGCCAAATGGAGTCAGATGTCCACCAAACTGTAGATCAGGGATGTTAAGGTGTAAAGCTAGGTGGGTCTTGAAAATTAAGATCATCCAATGGCTAGATCTCAGTAGATCTAAGATCTAAGATGTATCACTAAGTGACCCAAGTGGGGCTCAACCCTCAAAATGAGGAATGGGGCCCACAAGGTGAAATCACTAAAGTGACACACTAGGGGTAGGTTATTAGCAGTGGAGATTAAGGATCAAGTGGGATCTCACCTACCCAGGTGCTAGATCTTACCAAACTCACCTATCCAAGAAGTGCGACCTCACTTGGAGAGGCTAATTTGCCTTGGGAAATCGGTCGAATGAAGGCCAATCCACACCAAACTATAGATCTGAATTGCCGTGGATGCTATAGAGGTGGGTTTTAAATGTTTTACCCAAAAGCCAAGTAGATCTTAGTAGATCTGAAAAAATGTAAAATGAGGGTTTTGAATTATGAGGGTTTTAATGATTTAGACAAATGGATAGATCATGGAATCAGAAATTTACCTTGAGATCATACCTGTGTGATGGATGAGGTTGCCTTTGATGTTGAGGAGCATTCCCGCAGAGATCAAATGAGAGATTGTTGATTTTGCTTGCCAAAAGATGATGCCCTAGCCCACACGTGTGCCCTCCTCTACTTGTCAAACCAAGGAAATCGATTCAATCAGAAAGATCAAGCATGGAGGAAGTACAAGCGAAATGCAATAGCAACATGAAGTAGAAGGTCAGAGACAGTAAAACTCCATGTTACCGACGAAGAAATCCAAGAAAGAAGTAGGGAGGGTCCTCCCCTACCAATATGTCCTCCTCAAACCAATTCAGCCTCCACCTGTAGATGACAAAATTGTGGTACAAAAGATAGCAAGACAATATCTCCAATAACCCAGTGCAAAGGAAGAATAAACGAACGAACTCCAAAAGCATTCACCACAACACAACAAATAGATGCAATAATATTTTTCTATTCCAATAATCCAGAGCCAAAAGTCCCCTTTACAATGAGAAGCTCTCTCCTTTAAATAGGCTGGAGAGAGGCCACAATCCTAACCACTTTTTGAATGAGTGGCTAAGATTAAAAGATCAAATGATCTAATCAATGGTTGAGATGAGCTCAACAATACAATACATGGATCAACATAATAATACAATATAATAATGGACAAATTACCCATAATAAGGGGTTCCACCAAATGTCAATGATAAAACATAAGAAATAGCTCACGGTGGGTCCAAGGGGTAATTTCTAACACCCTTGGTCAATCCCCATAGTACAATGTCATCAAAATAATCATCTAAGCACCAAATCGTGCCTCTCTGGGAAAGTCATGAACCTTGGAAGGCTCCATAAATCATCATAAAATGCCAAAAGTGATGGGTGTGGGTCCCACTGGACGCTGAAACTACTGGAGAAGGTGTGGAAGACATCCCACTCATCATCAATCATCATCCCATGCCATAACCTTTCCTCAGTAGCCCAAATCGAATTCCTCTGTAGCCATTTTCACCATTTCTGGACTGCCTCGGGAAGTGTGAAACTGCCCAAACTGCCTCCTAGAGTGCCTGCGCTGTCAAGGTAAGCTCACCAATGTGTCTGTGAGGGGGGTAATATGGTAATAACAAGTGGCTTGACCACCCCCTCCATGCACAACGCCCTAAGTGAACCCATCAACTCTCTACTCTGCTCTGACAGGGCCTCTAATAGGCCAAATCTGCACTAGGATAGCCAATTGAGGCTAATAATCACTGTAACTGCCCGAAACTGAAAAACAGACTGTCCCATTAGACTCAGAAGGTCCAAATTTATCTAAGATGTGTACTCATACACCATATAGACCTCTGCATGGTCAAAAATAAATACTCATCATATCCGGCAGACCAAATAATAATAATCTATAAAGGTACTAAAAAGCACAAATCATCATCATAAGCCTGAAACAACTACATAGAATCATCATGGTGACCTGTACCAGACCATATATAATATTTCTATATCATCTGAGGTCTGCCACCTCATGTCCTGTGGTTGACTTTTGATCAAACTGGGTTTGACCAAGTCAACATGACCAAGATATAACTCAAACTGTCATCAAATTGCTGCAAGGTGTCAAAGGTTAAAACATGCTTTACAATCCACTCAAATAGCAATTATAACAAAAAGTAATCATTACTGGCGATCTAAATCCAAATATATAAGGTCATTAATTATTATTTATAACTCATACTAGACTTTCAAGACCATACTCACTTCATAGTTGTGATCAATTTGCTAGTGAAGGGTGAAAGCTAAAATAAAAATGGCTAGGCCAAGGGATGACTTACTGACTTAACATTGTGACACTTTGGATATGGAAAAGGGAATACACACCATAGTATATAGTGGACGAGCAATAACACAGGGAATGGCGGTGTCTCACAAATGGGTAAGTTGTTCAAAGAGTGTTTATTCACCTTGGCAGATGCTCACAATCCATAATACAAATGAGGCCAACAATCTTTTTGATATAGAGTTTAAGTTCCATTGCTTTTAGGGCCTTTTTTAGTTTCCATAGCCTTTGATCTATGTGTGTTTATAAACACATTGCATAGATTTACATTTTCATTAGGCTTCTTGTTGCAGGTGTGTTTTTAAGGCACTTGTTTACCTGAGCACTTCTAGGTGTGTCTTTAGACAGCTTGTTTACCTAGGTATTTACATTTCACAATAGATATAACATTTGATATTTCTTTGCCATATTCATTTGGCTTTTCACAATAGATATAACATTTTCTTTTCACAATTTTGTATTCATGGCAGCACTATCTGTTTCAGGTTTAGCCAACAACATCTTTAGTGACTAGGGAGACTAATCCAACTCACCAAAGGTAAGTTTTATCACCAACTCAGAGCCGAGACACAATAAACAAGGAAGCTCATCCAATACAGCGGCTGCAGCAGGGAAAGGTCCTCCATGGCACTAGTCAAGTAGTAAGTCAGGGGAATGAACAAACTGGGTAGGTAATGGATGGATGAAGATAGTGAATAATGAGACCAACACTAGCAAGCCAAAGTATGGTGGGAATGATCACCTCTATTCTCCCTAGGGAGAGTAAAACCAATGAGTATAGGTCAAGAACTTCTAAGTCTGAGTAGGGACAAATATGATGTATAAAAGTACAACCAGGTCCACATATCTATATGATCTCCAGATCATGATACTAAATGCTAAGACATGCTATAAGAAAATAAATAAAAGCAATATAACCATAACAACATAATATACCTGCTGAGTCATATACTTGAATGCTCATCATCTAAGCCAACATCTGTCCTCTGAAACTGCTGCTGTAACTCTGGCAACTACTGACTGCTCTGTATAAATGGCTAAATGGCTACATCGGTCATCTCTCTGAGTGTCCTGAAACTCAGTCATGGCATGGGGAACAAAACTGTTGTCCATAAATCTGATAGTGATCCATAATAGATCCTCATCTCAGCATCTCAATGCAAGGGAACTAACTGAATAGTGTACTGGAATCAGAAAAATAATGTATGGTAGCCCAGCCACTATATATGTGATAACATGACCTCTGTTCAGTTTTAATTTATGTTGCTTGCTAACTAACCTGTTGAACCTCACGACTTAGCACTGAAACTAACCGTGGAACCACTAAGAGTGGGTGAGCTTTAGTGTTAAAAACCCATTTATTAAGAGAAAAAATGATATAGATTATCTCAGCACCCATCAATCGACTGCCAAAAGGAAACGTGTATCCAATTCCACAATTCGGTTGTCAATGGCGTGACCTCCGATAAGTTTGAACTTCCGCTGTGTTGATTAACTCGTTGAACCCCGAGCTTTGGCATCGATTCTAACTCTGTGCATGAATCAATCGGCTGCCAATGAAGACGTATTTGAGATCCACGTAAAGTGCCAGTGATGACTACAACTTCCCATTTTCTGACTTTGCTACCGTGGCATTAACTTCGACTTGGATCCGTGGGTGGAGACAATTATTCATGCCCACGATATCTGACTGGGAGCTTCCTCTCAACGCTTCCACGCATCTTTTGGGTGCTAGACGTTGGCCATGTTATTTATAAGCGCTGGCACGCCTGTAGTCATCGATTATGACCATAATACGACAGTCCCAATCTGAGACATGTACAGCTCTCGTTTACTGCCATACTGTCTACTCTGCATGTTTTTTGATTGGAAAAGTAAGTTCATGCATCTCTGTTTTTTAGTTCTATTTTACTTATTTCCACATGCCAACCTTTGTGATCCTTAGATACCAGATGACCAAGATGCTTACTGGGTGCCAGAAATTCCAACTAGCCACTTCACGAGACCATTCGAGGCTTTATTACTAGGATCCACATGCTTGGTCTTGGCAAATCCATTTATGCTGATAACACCCATCTATGTTAAAAAATATCTCCCTAGCATATTCCCCTTTTCACTAAAGCTAGACTGTCCAGAAATGCCTCATTTTAGGACGTAGCCCCTCATCAACCCATACAGAAAACCCCTGGATTAATTGATCACTTTGAAATTACTGAGCATCATGCGAAGATAGCACAAAAGATGAACTAGGGACCTGTCTCTTCAAGATACTTTCATAACCCTGCTCTACTTTGATAAGGAACAATCCCAACCCCCTTTGATGTCCAAATCTGAACTTGTCATTATGTCACATAACAATTTCTGGGTAAAAAACAATGATTTCAAAGAACTGCAACACTTCATTGATACTGACTGCGTGCTGCAGTATGCTACCTTCCTTTCTTCCAGCTAAGATGATAGCCAGCTCAATAACATAGATGGAGACAATCACCTCCCCTTGTTGTCTTCATTTAATCTATCAAAACTGATTTTTATTGCCATGAAGATTCTTGATCACGTCATAAAATTTTTTACCTCTCAACCCTGTGCTTTTGGCTTTCAGAAAAGTGCATATGGACACCCATGACAACATGGGGGGTAACACACCTCAAATCCTTATGACCAAGTAAACCATCTATATTATGATAACTTACAAACTTTCATGAATTCAACTACTCATGTCAAGTTTCTGAGACTCTTTTCATGCCACTATCAGTCATAACATTTAGTTTATGCTTTTATATAGTATTCTAACTCATACTTTAATATATCATTTTCCTTATTCTTTCAGCATCATGCATTTCACACGGTTTAAACATTTATTTTCCTGAGCAAGTAAGCTACATCATACTGATATTGTAGATGCACCTTATTCTCTTACTCAGTGTCATGGTACTTATAACTTATGGTTCACTCATGATTTCCTATAACATTCTATAACGAAAGATAATTGTTATTTCTATGCATGCCATGACTTTCTACTCATACAAGAAGGTAACCATTTCTACCCTTACTGAAACATTATATACTTTTCCCAAGCAAACATTTCCAACATGTTTATCACATATTTGAGTCTTGAAGCCCATTTTCATGCTTCCTTAGTACTTACAACTTACGATGCAACACATGTGACCACATATGCAGTGATAACCATCTCAAGCATTGTTTCAAATACTAATGACCAATGCACCTACGATGCATCCAACTAGTCATGCCAAGTTTTGGAACTCTTTTCATGCCATTATTTATCATGACTGTTAATCATGATTAAAATATTCCTCATAATCAACTTACGTCACGTCTCCTAAGTATAGTTACTCACACTCTATTCCTTTTACATAAGATAACTATTACTTTTATGCATACATACTTCATGACTTCCCGATCATATAGGAGGCAAACATATCAATCTTTGTCTTTAGGATTTCTAAGTTATTCTACTAAATATTTAAATCTTATCATTTACTTGGAACTAACTTCAGTCATAGAACATAGGGCTTTCATTAAGGCATTTTACTTCCTATGTATGAGATTCAATAATCACACACTACTCATGCACACTTGATTAAACCAATTCAACCTATGTAATCATTTTTACTTGCTTGGCTATAACATGTAAATTATTTCCAACAACACTTTATGATATACTAGTTCAAGTCGTACTTGCTATATCATGCATATCAATAAGATAAGCAAATACTGATAAGGTAAATCACTACTGTAAACATCTTGCATTCAACAATTACTAGTTCCTAGAGTACACAACATACCTGCACGTTTGCGGGTCCATAGGCCATAGTGTTGTAACTTGGCTCTAATACCACTTGTAATGTCCCTCAAAATACACCCTTTTTTTTTCTTCTTAAGGGTCCTCACATTGTTGTAGTACACATAATTATGTAAATTAACTTCAGCACTGATAAGTTGTTTGATGTTCTCCTTGTATGCACTCCTTGCATCTCTTCCTTGCTTCTTCGTAGTCAATACAAAGGTTGGAATTTCATAATTTATTCAACTTGCGTCTTCTATTTAAAGTACGGTTGATTGTCTTGTCTAACCTGTATGTATAAGATTGTCCTTTTTGTGGAGTCTAGCAGTCAATACACGTGTGTGTTTTTGTAGCACACTTTTGACTATAAATTGTTTGTCTTATTCTTTGACATCATATTAATCATAAGATTAATCATAAACTATTTGTCCTTATGAGAATTTAGACCAATTCCAATTCGATAGAGTTTACTTTTACCATGCATGGATTTGTGGCCCATTAATGGCCTTTTAAGACTTATATTTTTAATAAAAGACAATCGGTCCTTTAAAATAATAATCTAACTTACTTCATTTAACTTATTTACAATAAATAGTTATTTATAAATGCTCACTATACCAATATGTTTTCTTGGAAGTCCCCATGGTGGTCATCCAGAAAGGGACATGACACCTTGACATGAGATGATCATTCATGTTCCATGATGATCAGTGACAAAGTACATATAGAGGCATATAGCCTATGTGGAGCAATATTATCAGTACATCCTTGTCATTTCTAAGCCCTCTTCATGATCCTAGAGAGATATCTGCTAGAGTATGATTCACTTTTGTTAGAGGAGCAGAGAAGGTAGCTGATTTCTTTCCCTTGCCCCATGAGCAGTCAGAGTTGATCTTCATGCCAAGATAGGTATAAGGCTTAGCAGGTATACATTATGTACTTGGGGTTATTATTTGTCTGTCTTGCTCATCTTATTAGCTTTAACTTAACATGGTGACTGACATTGGTGATTATATATTTTCATGAATTTGATACTAAGGGTAAATGCATGATCCTGAATGCTAAGACCTTTTTATATGCTCACTAGTATTGCCTACCATTTGCAGACTCAGCCTTGCTTATGTTATGTATGGCATCACTTCTCATGTCTCCATCCATCCAACAACTTCCATCTTTGATTCAATCCTTGAATAACGACTTAGACTTGTGAGATTGAGGAGCTTTTCCCCACTTTGACCTCTGTATTTGATAGACCCCATGTTGTTTTGTGTCTCGGCTCTGAGTTGTGCAACAGAAACTGCCAAAGCCTTGACGCTTATGGCCCGAAGGAACCCGTCGGTGTTGGGTCTTTAGCCTAGGTGAGTTGGGATTCTGAAGTCTTGACCTTTCTGGTCGGTTACCCCGATGTCTAGTCCTAATTGTGAATGATTCCCGCCAGTTGACCCCATGCTTCACTTCTGGGCCAGGAATACCCGCTAGTATTGTGACATGAGCTAAGGCTGGATAGTTTCCCGAGTAGTGTCAACTAGACTTGAAGCAACTGATCCTATCATCATTACATGCATCAGTATAATATGCCATATCCAAAGAAATGCAAATGAAATGAAATGTAAAGTGCCCCAGATGAAAGCTGCAGTTAATTATGCATTTAAGCACATGTAAAATCCTAAGGAACATGAAATGAAATGCAAAAGTCCAAGCAGATGATGAACAATTGAAAATATAAATGATTGTTGGCCATATTTATGATATAATGATTATTCCCCACATAGCCCAAGGGTATGGATGTGGGATGGAGTAAGGGATTGTTAATTCTAAAAGTCCCCTAGAACCTCAGAATTACAGTTGATTGTGCACCTAGCACAATGGTTCTAGAAAATATCCTCACGGAGCCTGAATCAGGGTTGGATGTGAGTCATTGGACACTTGTTAGACTTGAAGGTGCACTTCTCAATCAACTTATTCAATTTGTGAGACACCTCCTTTCCCTAATGTTATCTACCATGTACATGTCACTGTGGATCCCCTTTTGTCCCTTATTCTTCGAGAGATCACTATGTTGAAGTCAAAGGTCAACTCCCCTTGTCCTAGCCTTGTTTTATTCACCTCACCCATTATAGCAACCTAGTTAAATTTGTAAGTGAGAATATCTAAAGAGCTTCATGAAAGATCAGGTATTCTACTTTAACACAAGTTATATTATTCTGGTTGATTGATTGATTTATCACCATTGTCATTTTATTTATGTTTTAGTTGGCTAATAATATGAATAAGAGAGCATCCTTAACCCCTTGTGCATACAGGATGTGTAAGATGAAAAGTCTTACATGTTTGGTATTATTGATAATAATTATTGAATATATGAATTGATGATGGTTACATTGATAGTAGGCCAATTATATAAGGCCCGATAGGGAAAAGTCATGTCTATTAATAAATAGACATGACATATAGTATTCATCAATTAACTAATAATTACTCTGGCTTATTAAAATATATCTACTAATATGTAAATAGTGGTAATATACACCTAGGTATATTACAAGTCATCCTGCCTTGAAAAGATTCATCCACGAAACTTGGATTTTGCTTAATTAACTATGACATCAGAGAGGCTTCCAAGCTTTATGATAGACTAAAGCCTTCTTTAGTGATTTATTTCTGTTAACAATACCATGATTTAGTAGTTGTTGAAAGAATCGATTACATTTCCATTGATTTTTATCATTTGATCATCGTAGTTGATGATACGTGTCGATATGAACTTCTAAGTGATGAACACAACTTTAGAAATGTAGATGGATCGATCCATCCTAATTTGATTCTTTACGGAAAGTTGTATTGCCATGGTGAATTGTTGCCATAAGACTTAATTGCATTGATATTAATAACTTTCGTTAGTTGTCCTTGGCTTTTAGGATATCTACTCTCATGATTGGGATGTCGATAGGGAATTTTTATAACGTTATTTTCCTTGATCCTGTTTGTAGTGTCTTCTTGTTTTAACTTTTGTGTATGATTTTTTTCAACTCAGACGGCATCCTGAGCAGTGTTATGAACTGGATTTGTGAGGATTTTGATGTCTCGTTCTGAATTTCTTCTAATTTGTCTTCTAATAGCTTGTTATCATTTTGAATCTCCTCAAACTTTTCTTGTTGCGACTTTTCAACATCTTTGAGCTTCTTAGGCTTCTTCTTAAGATCTTGATTCTAACTCTTAAGGTGGTGATTTAATTCTTTTTCCAATTTTTCCCTCACATGTCTTCATTAGCTTGCTCTGTTTTTCGAGAATTTTTTAACTTCTTTATTTTCATAACTAGCATCTTATTATGGTTTCTTAGTCGGAAGATTTCTTCAGTATTGTTTGATAATGTTTTATTGATTTTTGTGATCTCCAACTTGTGCACCTTTTTTATGTCATATATTTGTTGTTCGAGCTCCTTTATCTGTTGTTAACGTTGGTAGACCTCTGAGATTCTTGGCATCGTAATTTTTCTTGGATTTGCGCAACTTTTTCGTCCTTGTCCATGAGGAGTCCGTTCAAGAGCTTTACTTCTTCTTCTACATCTTCATAGCTTCCATACAATGATTCTTCTGTTGTATCTTTTGACGAAGGGACTCTCAGGGATGAGTCATGTATTGTTATTTTCTTCTTCTCGTGGAAGAAAGTCATGATTTTGTTTTTTAAATTGAAGGTGATTGTATCCAATGTTTCTAGCCAGTTAGATCCTAGTATTATGTCAGTAATACCGTTGTCTATATATGCAATGGTGAATTTTGATGTAAGATTATAATTCTCGGACTATAAGTCTAAATTTTTTATTTGCTCTTCATTCCCCTCGTTATTCTCTATGTCTAATTCTGCAACTTGTAGTTGATTAGCAAGGTCAACATTGATAAAAATTTATTATTAGATAGGCATATGGTGATGGTAATAAGGCTTTGATAAAATGTGCCATTAACTTCGAGCATTGCCATCGGCATTTTTGATGGAATGTCGAAAGATCTATTTTTCTTTTGAGAAAAAACTATCTCTTTCATTTTGATGAGGTTTAAACAACCCTTTTTTTCCAAAAATAATATAACTATAATAATAATAAATATTATAAAAATAATACCTCTGATACCACTTGTAGCATGAAAAGTCTTACCCGTTTGGTATTATTGATAATAATTATTGAATATACGAATTAATGATGGTTACATTGATGGTAGGCCAATTATATAAGGCCCGATAGGGAAAAGTCATGTCTATTAATAAATAGACATGATGTATAGTATTTATCAATTAACTAATAATTATCCTAGCTTATTAAAATATATCTACTAAAATGTAAATAGTGGTAATATACACCTAGGTGTATTACAAGATGGATCAGTTTTGGTCTTAGTTATCAGTTTGGTCATTTTTGACCTGGTCAAACCTAGTTTGACTTAATCAACACAGGTCCTAACGCAGATATGACTACAGTGGTTCGAGATTGCTTATTTGATACCTACATGTATCCAGTACACCATTCCATGCTTCAATTTGATCATTATTGGCCATTATTCAACAATATTTTGGTTTATTATTATTATTATTATGGCCATATTTTTATTGTCGGACATGGTGTTGGCTTCTATATGCTTACTCAGGTGGATTCAAGAGGTTCTAGTAGTCATTAATAGTGTATTTGGTGTCTCTGAGTCCATTGGCATACTTGGTTTGTTGATCCGGGTAAGGGAAATGGATATAATGGAACATTTATTCAATAGTAATAAAATCAACATTTTAATTCAATAAAAAGTGACCATGGCTACTCTAAGGAAATCGATTTGGCTATTGTATCGCTAGGAAATGGTAGGGGATGACTTTATATGATATGCAGAGGCTTTATGGATCATTCTTCATGTGTTTATCTCAGTGATTTGGTTATCACCTATTATTTTGGCTTGCCTAGGGAAGACGTCCTCCATGACGGGCGCACTTCACCTTGGCATATGTTGTACCACCATGTTATATCTTATGATGTTGTATTGTAATGTCACTTAGGGTGAATTAAGCCAATAAGGTGACCCCCACATCATCTACCACATGTTATATTCTTTCATTATGATGTATCTCCTAGCTTGGGCGTTAGAGGCAAAAGTGTGCCCCCCTTTGAGAGAGTGATCCATGTATCAATGTAAAAATAGATCTCCACCGTTGATTGATGTTATAATCTCAACCATTGGATGAGATTTAGTTATAAAGTGGAAACCACTCTTCTCTTATTTAAGAGAGGTGATCCCCTCATTGTATATATTGGGACTTTGGGCACATGAACTTCTAATAGAGAGAAATCTTTTGTGACCCAAATACTTGTGTTCTTGTGGATGAAATTTTGGGATGATGATTGAAATTGTCTTTTACTTGCAGTGAAAGATATTGGTGAATATCTTGTAAATATTTGATTCAGAGATCACTATTCCCTCTTAATCGCCCTGAGATCTCAAGTAGTATGAGTCTCAATATCAATATATGCTCATAAAAAATATAGACTCAAACAACTAGATCTGCATTTACCAAACTCAAATAAATGCAATCACACATAAATAACAGATGTACCCTGGAAACCCCAACGTGGAAAACTATCTAACTGTGGGGCTATCTTCTCTCTCGAGCCCAGAGCAAATGTTTAAATGACAAGTACAATACATGATTACCTCAACAGGTAACTCAATCTCCTGAAACCAGGCAGACTCTAGATTTGCATGCATCCAGCTGATGCATGCACTGGAAGAGTAAGCCTTAACTAGAAAACTGGATCTGAGTGTCTTTGTAGGTGCCTCTGACTAATCTGTCTCTCTGGATCACTCTGCTCTGATCTGCTCGCTCTGAAGACATCCCTCTGATGAACTCGGCCCCCTTTGCAAGCCAAAGTGTGCCCTCCCCTCTAGATGTCAAATGCTCGTACCAGACCGGATCTCAGCAAATCTGAGCTTTGATCATCCCTAACCTTCCTCAAATGCCGAGGCAAGGCTATCTAGGGAGACTCAAACTCTGAATCGGTCAATCCAGCTCCAAATGAGCTTCTCCCTCCTTGGGAAATGCGCCCTCCTCTAAGAGAACTCGACCTCCTCCAATCTAATCAGAAAACACACTGTTGAGCTATCTCAGCTCACAGTACTTGGTGTTTAGTGACTCTGGAACTGAAGGTCACTGATCTAGCTCATATCTAACCTTCCTAGCTCCTGCAGCAGCTCCTCAGTCTCTTAGAAAGTCGCCTTGCATGCACAACTAAGCCCTCCTCACTCTAGCAATATCTCTCTCTGACAATGCAACTGAGTAACATCAACTGGGGACCCCCTTCCTCTTTAAATAATCTCACCGATCAATTAGGTTTGCACCCTAATTCTTGGTGCATGCAAAAGTCACTTTTGCATTAATCCACTAATCGCTGATAGGTCATGCAAAACTCATGCATGCAAAGGTCAAAACACTATGGAAGGTCCGCATGCAACCACCACTGGACTCATGCCACTGAGTAGAGAGTATCTCACCCTCTACTCCATCCTGATGCCTATGCAGCTAATGTACCTCCATGTAAGGCATCTAAACCATGTAGGACATCCCGAAGTTACCATACTCTAACATATCTATCGCATCTTTTGATCCATACTTTTACTGCAGGAAGAGAGAACGATCTGGGGAAGGGCGCACTAGTGGAGGAGACTCTCTATCTCTGTCTCTCAAATCTTGGTTTATCAGGGAGTGGTTTTATCTTTAAGATTAGTCATTCTTTATCTTTTGCTTCTCGTTTGCATTTACTCTTCCTTCTTGTTATTCTAATTGCTTGTTGCTTGGTTTGGCAGGAAAGGAGGGATGCATTGGGTCATTGGGCATTCAATTGGATGAGGGCTTCATTAAATCTCTCGTTTGATCTTGCGAAGGCAATCTTCATCATCACGGAAATTATCTACCATAGCCAAGTAAGTGCTTCACTCCCTTTTCTCTATTTGAATTTTCATGCAAGGGTCACTCTCGGCATAATAACCATTAAAACCCTCGCTCTAAAAATATAAAATTCTCTGGGTCACACTTCTTGGAAATTTAGCAAATCCTTTATGGGTATTCTTCCTTACCCCTAGTCCTCACTAGTATCCCAGAGGCGTCATCATTGGGGACTCCATTTTCCCTATAGAGAAGGCACTGATCTATAGGGAATTTGCCCTCCTAGGGTTTTGATCATTTTCCTGTCTTGTGACTTCTTAATTTTTGCTTGTGATATTAGACACTGTCATATCGTCTTTCAAGCAAGAAATCTCAAGTGTTAGGAAGCTCTAATTATTATCGAAATCATTATTCAGGGTATTCCTAATTTTTCCCATTTAACTCCCCCCAGGGTAGTGACTTAATCATTCTTACCTAGCACCAATATCCTAGATCCTTTAGTAATCATTATAGTCATTTGGAATAAACATCTTGAGTTGCATTTCCATTCCCTAAAGCCTCACAACTCAAGCAATTCTTCATCCAATGGCTACATGTTCAGGATCCAGGGTTCCATCACAAAGACACTTTACATATTCTATAACTATAGTCTGATCTGGTGTTTTGGTTTCAGGTCCTTCATTCTAGGATTGGATCGGGGTCTCCCTCCCTTGGCTTAGCTATTAGCTTAGCCTAAAGCGACAATAGCCCATCTGGTGTGACAACTACTCTATAAAGTAGTGGACGAGGCCCTTGCATGGTCACTTGGTTTAGTTTTTCTTCCTCTACCGTCTTGAATAGGATGCCATCTTGTGACAACTACAATCTAAGTGATAACAATTTTTACGCCATTGTCGAGGAGGTAGAGGCTTACCTCAGGTGTCTACCAATGTATTTGTGCGTCATTTCAATCATATCGCATTCAGTCCTAATTTTTATGGTTAGATTTCATATTGTTAAATTTTTCGTAACCATCAAGTTTTACTCATCTCTTTCTCCTTGCATCATAACGACATATCTTTCGGTGGGCATCCAGTTTTGTTCACTTGGCGACTCCACAACACGATCCCATCACATATAGAACCCATAGAGTGCATCAATTTGCATTCAAGCTCCTAAAATTTGTAATAATTTCCATCCATGGCTAATTCTAAGCTACCAAGGACATTTGGCCGATTGAAATTTTTTGACTTCTAGGAAATTTTTGGGTATCTTTAAGCAATCCCTCGTCAACCAGTGAAAGGTTACCTAAATTCGACGAAATTTATGAGATATCCGCTAAAAGGCACCTTAACCTCTTTAGGGAAGTGTTATCACCAAACTTGTAGTTGCCCCTAAAGATGGATCCTACAGGATGGTAGAGGGGATAGGCCACCAAAGAGGTGAGCCACAAGAGCCTCGATTCCCAAAAGGATTGGTTGTCACGCCAATCGAGGCACCCTTCACTTTATACTATCAAAACCACATATAGTAAAGGGGGAGACCTTGATCTACTCCTGACAGGAGAGATCTAACCCAATCACCAGATCAAGCTATACAGATAGGGTACGTAAGGTGACAGGTATGGAACCCTAGATTTAAGGAAAAAGGGTCACTATGGAGGCTTAAGAAAGATAGGATTTGATTGATAATGTTTGGACACCGTGACTCAATAATTAAAAATGATTCCAAGATTTAGGTGCTAGTTCAAATGATTAAAATCAATTGCCTTGGGAAACGTGACCCTTAAAACAGGGAAAGTGCCCGAAAGAGTAGATCTGAAGGTTTAGGCTTTCTATCACAACTTGATTGAAGGATATGATAGTGTTAGAGTACACAAGCTCACAAACAGGGAACAAACAACAAGACAAACCAGTCAAACAGGGAATGCACAAGGGTTAGAAGACAAGTGCCTTGGGATTTGGGCCGAATGGAGTCCTCCAACTGTGATGTCTAGGAGAACCCACCTAGGGATATGCAAGAGCCTAAAAACCCAGAAATGGTTTTGCGGTAAACCAAGTCATTTGAGCCAGAGAATTTTCCGAAGGATTTGTAGTTAGGGTTTGAATGTAAATGACAAATGGGTAGGATAGAAGAATAATTTACATACCTTGCAAGGGTACCTAGGTCGTGGAGATGATTGCTAGGATGTTGAAGATTGTTCCCGCAGAGATCAAATGAAAGTTTGGTGAGTTATCTTTCCCACACGAATATGCCCAGCTCCACAAATGCACCCTCCTCTTCCTGTCAAACCAAGGACAACGAAATCAATCAGTTTAAGCAAGAATGGAAGTAAATACAAATGACGAACATGATAACAAAGAGTAAGAGGTACAAGGACAATGATACTCCCTGAAACCGACGAAGAGAAAAGAAAGAGGCAAGGAGAGTCTCCCCAGCCAGTGCACCTTCCTCCCAATTCGACTTCTTCACATGTAGATAAACGTGGAGAAATAGATGTGCAAAATAATCACCAAGACCCTCAGTGCAAAGGGAGGACAGTTTCAATCAACACCATAACATTCAAAACCAAAGCACAAGTATTTGCAAGAATTATATTTTATTCCAGAAGCCAACAGCCAAAAGTCCCTTTACAATGAGAGGGTCTCTCCTTTAAATAGTTATGGGAGAGACCAAAACCTTAACCACCTTTTTAATGAGTGGCTAAGATTAAAAGATACAATGTTCTAATCAACGGTTGAGATGAGCTCAATCAATAAAGTACATGGATCAACTCCAAAATATAAGAAACACACTAGTCAAATCGCCCTAGGGAGGACATCCTCATAAAGTGACTAGGAAAATATAACATGAAGCTCATGGTGGGTCTAGGGGATGATATAAATCCTCCCTAGTGTGTCCCCATGGCACAATAACATCAAAGTACAATAACGTGCCCAAGTGGCGAAGTTGTGTGCCTCCAAGGACACCATAAAACCATAAAAATGAGCCCAAGAAGATGTGTGGGCCCCCACTGACTGCTGCAACTGCTCTGGAAGGTGTGGGAGATATCACACACATCATCTAAATCATCCTCATGCCATTTCCTTGCCTCAGTAGCCCAAATTGAATTCCTTTGTAGCCATTTTACCATTTTTTATGCCTCTGTAAATCACTTGTAGAGGATAGAAATTCCCATAACTCACTTCCTGGTCACCTGGGGGAAAAACGGACTGCACCAACATGTCTAAGAGTATGGCTATATAGTAAAAACAAGTAGTTGTACCCCATACTCTCTCTATAGCGCCCTAGGTAAAACGAATAAAAAGTGAAACTGCTCTGCCAAGCCATTTTTAATGGCAATTCTACACCAGAATGATAAACTGACATATATCTCAACTGAAACTGCCCGGAACTGCAAACTGAGCATCCCAATGGACTCAGAAGACCCAAATGTACTAAGAATGTGTACTCATACACCATGTGGATGACTGTGTCATCATATAATACCATAACCATGCCCGGACAGAAAAAAAATAATAATCTGTAAATGATCAAAATCATAAAAAATATACCAAATCATCATCTGAAACCTGTAGCTGCTGCATGGGACCACCTGGTGGGTATTACAAGACCATATATCATCAATCTCTAACATCACTGGTCTAATGCATCACATGTCCTACGGTTGACTTGGTCAAACTGACAAATAATATGACCAAGCTGAAACATCAAAATACTGCAAGTGTAACTGGTTATGACATGCTTCATTAATCATTCAAGTAGCAAGATCGTAAACATAAGTAGTACTAGACTGGCGGTTTAAAACAAGATATTCAATGTAAACTTCATTAATAATTATTGGTCAGAACAGAACAACAAGGATATACTCACTTCATGGCTGTGATCAATTTGCTAGAAATGGGTGAGGGTGAATAAATACAAGGCTAGGCTAAGGGATGATTGTACAAACTTTATATTGTGATACTTTGGAAGTAGGAAAGGGGATACACACTGAAGCATGTGCTGGACAAACAATAACACAGGGGATGGAAGTGTCTCACAAATGGATAAGCTGTTTGGGAAGCGCCGATTCAACCTTGACAAATGTTTACAACTCACATCCAAGCTTACTCGGCTCCATGAGGATATTTTCTAGAGCCGCTGTTGTCCGCCAAACTGCACACCAGCAGCGGAAATCTTTCGAAAGCTGTCTCCCTCACTGGAAAGTGGGGAGAGGTGTGGCCTTGGAGGCAAGCAATGAGCCAGGTACTGTCACCTGAATCCCAGCTCCTTCGTTTAGGCTAACTCCTAACGAAGCCAAGGGGGGTAGTCCCTACAAAGAATTTCACTAAGGCTCTTGTGTTTTTTAAGTTTTTAAGTGTGAATGATGCGGATGGGTGTTGTTTAGGAGTTATTATGTGATGAGACCAAATAATGCTTTGAATAAAACCAAGATAACGCAATCCACGTTGCAAGAGAGGATAAGAGATACACTGAATCAGATATAAAACACTCTTTATACGAAAATTAACACAAGTACTCCAAATTGATAATAAGCAAATAAAATATGTGATCAAGGACTAGTGCCTTATGGAGTCAAAAATGTTTGAGTGCTTGAGTTGCTTGATACAAGTGTTCGAGATAAATGTTCATGAGATCGTTTTGCAGCTTATCTTGGTAAATTAATGATTTTAGTGGTCTTGATGGATAAAACCAAGGATATCAAAAGAGTGTCCGGAAAGACATTCTAAGCGGCTCCTTTAAGAGACATGTCGGACCTGTCTGGATCACAGCGAGGCATGCAATGCTAACCAGCCACTGTGTCACAGATTGGGCAACCCGGCGCCTCCCCTAAGAACTTCTTTGAATACTTTTTGAACAACACCGGTTCGTTGGTTATGGGGGTGAAAGTTTTAATTAATTATCACTTATGAGCTTATCAAGTCCTTCACCTTTCTGAGTACTAGTCCAACCGTTTCCGGTTGGCAGAGCATACGGGTGTTGGACACACAACCAGAGTAAATTAATTAAGGGGGAATGTGGATTGAAGTGTTTTATTATTAAGAGCACTTGTTCAACTCTTCGACAGAGAGCGCTCTTGACTTAGTCTTAAGACCACAGTTCAAGAGACTTCCTATTTTAAAAATGCCTAATGCAAGGGGAAAGTGCAAATCTAACAATGCTTTCCGACAGAGAGTGCTCTTGACTTGGATTTGGCCAAGTTCAAGAGGCTTTGTTTATTTTAAGAATTTAGAAGCAGTTGTGAAAGCAGAATGTTGAAACTTTGTAAAATTTAAATCATGTGGTAGCTCAATAGATATGAAACACAGCTAACATGCTACTTGCAAGATAAAATGAAATAAAATAAAGATTTAGTGTTCTATCAAGCAGTTTTACACTAATGGTGGGATCAACTTCCGAACAAGGTCGACCTCTAAGAACTGCCTGCACTTGAGAACTCCCAGCTAGCTGAAAGCTCTATCAAGGAAACCGACGGGGAAGGAAGAGTAACCACAAAATTATGTGGTCCTGCCTTTGAGACGAAATCCCAAGGATACAGCTTCCGGTCAAAGGCTTGGAAGAGAATTGCATGATGAAATAAAAGACTACTCTAAAGCAGAAATTGAAAGATCTAATCTAACCAATCACAACACTCTTCCCCAAATGGGGAAGAAAGCCAAAAAAGTGGAGGCCTCCTCCACTTGAAAATTTTATTAATCGTGTACAATTGCCTTGGGTTTTAAAACCTTGAAGGACTTTGGAATGAAAATAAAACTTTGAAAAATTTAAAGAAGAAGCAAGTTTTTGCTTGCTTTTACAAAGGATAGTGATAGATTTTAGATATTGGATACTTCTTGTGTTTTGTTTGAAATCTTGCCACTTTAGCTTGGGTCTCTTCTCTTAAAACTTTTCGAATTTCTTACACTTCCAAAGTACCTACAAGAAAGCCAAAACTCAAGGCACCCTTTAGTGTTAGAAAAATCAAATGAACTTTAAAACTAAGTGTATATTTGCAAAATGAGATCTAAAACATAGAATGACATGAAAAATGGTCCCAAAAAGTTAAGATGGGAAAACGGACCAGCAAACAAAAGTGGCTTAAAACATACTAGGAAAGAGATCTAGATCATAATTTTTTTTTGAGAAATTTTCATAATAAAATTTATCTTTCAAAAATTGAAACTAGAGTTAACAATGCAAGCTAAACTAGTGAGATAGATTGAGATCTAGGATGCTTTTAAATCTACCTTTCCAATGCATGAGATTAATTCATAAAATGAGATCTAACTAGCTAAGAGATACAAATAAAAGAACTAAGACTGAAAATTGAAGCTAACACTAACTCAATCAAACGTTTTTTGAAGTTTACTGTGATTTTTAGGGCTTTTTGGGAAGGTGGACGTGAGGAACTTAGAGGACAAAAATGAATGGAGAAAAGAATGAAGAAGGGTGGCAAGGGAATGAAGGATGGATGAGATGAAAAAGAGAGTGGAACTAGGAGGAAGAGGAGGACGAAAGAAGAGAAGGGAAAGTAGATCTAGGGCAAAACGAGAGGAAGGGTGATCTATAGAAGAAAAACGAAAGGAAGGAGCTTTGAAGACAAGGATGATGACAAATGAATGGAGGAGGAAGGTGATCTAAAGCATGGATGTCAAAGCAAGGAGAAATCAAGGAGCAAAATGGGAGATAGAAGAAAACAGCTCAAAGCTAAGTAACCAAGGTGTTTGAGAAAACTTTTGTTGATGGAGGAAGAGACCAAACTCTCTTAGTTAAGCGTTTCTTTCCTTGAAGTGAAGAAAAGACCATGAAGACCTACAAGACAGATTGATTAGATGTCAATAACCACTGTTTGAAATAAAGAATGACTTAGTCTTTAATAAGCCTTTCTCCACCTTGGGAAACCCCTGCAAAAATCTTGTTATGAAACATGCAAGAACCGAAAGATATATTTTTAATCAAAGCTAAAACATACATCTAATATTGAAATTGCATGATCGATTGACAAAATGAAAGAGATATCACCAATAGTGTGAAGAACATCCCAATTGCTCTAGCATGGACCTCCAAAGTCTAAACTTTATTAAATATTAAACAGATATTACAACAATATTTTGGCAGTGTTCATGCTCAAAATCTCCATGAAGAGAAAGCCCAAATGGCCTCTCTTATATAACAAAAGCTAGCGACCTAAACCCTAGATCGAATTGGCATTCATAAGGGAGCCAAATGCCAACTAACACCAATCAAATTACGATCATATCTAGTCCAACCAATCGAAATTCAAGTTTGATAAGCTTGGAGAGAATAGACATCAAGCAAACTCGAGTTAGTGGATGATGTGGATGGGGAGGTGGCCTCCACCTTGGCAAGGCACCCCCCATCCCACTTTGGAAGTACCACCAAGCCAAACACGTGATGCCACATGGAGAAACTCACACCAAGTAGAGAAAGACGTGATCTATCATGGAGATGGCGAGTTCTAGTTTGGTAGGTACTTGGAGTTTGACTACCAATCATGGTAGTTGAGAGTGGGAGGTGGCCTCCACCTAGGCAAGGAGCCCCCACTCTTCATTCAATGCAAATCACACCAACCAAATATCATTTATTATGAACTCCACCTCACCAAAATCGAGCTTGCATGCATGGAGGGCGAATTCTCTTTAGTGGATAAGCTTGTGCTGACTGTATCTTCAACTAGATGAACTTGGAGTTGATTGGAATCATCATGAGTGTCTATTGCCATGTCATTTAGCCTTTTACTTTATTCCATTTGGATTATTTTGGAGAGTTTTGGATTTTCTCCAAAATAATAAAATTTATTAATTTAATTAATAATTTCTCTATAACTGGGTCTTTAGAGAAAATATTAATTATGAGGCCTAAGTGACATCCGAAACTTGGGTTTAGCTAGTCCATAGGTCATGTGTGATTTTTGGCTTATGAAATGAGCCATCAATCACTGAGTTCGGACCCCGGATGACTGACATATTACAAATTATTATTTCTCTATTTAAACTATAGAGAAATTTATTAAATTTAAAAAATAATTAAAAAACCCAAACTCGATGGACCCGGTAAAAAATTTTCGAAATTTTTTTCTGAGGGTCCTAGAGACTTGGGACATGACCAAAACCTATTCTAATAGTGTCTAGTAGGCTTATACACATTAGTTGGACTCTAATAACCCCCCATGGCTAAAATTTTCAAAATCGGGCATTCCAGCTTTGGAGGAGCGGGAGAAAACCTCATCAATTATAGCTCGGCTATAGGCAAAGTATAATTGACAAGGGAAAAAACTCCCTGGAATACCTTAGTTGCTTAATCAAGTCATGGGGAACCGAGACACTCAGATCCTACTAGCACACTTTATTACAAACCCCCATGGGGCCATGGTCATGTCGACTCAAAAACAAAATTGGCTAGTCACAAATGCTGGATCATCTGATACACTGGAGTCAAACACTTATCATGTTTGTCAAATAGCGGCTCTTCAGATAATCCAACTATGGTACAAACAAGTTGGTAACAGCCGCCATGACTAGGTGTTCGTCTAACCGTAACTTGAGACTCTAGGGGACACTTAGAATTAGTTGTCCCTTACTCCATCTCATATCACAACCCGCAAGCTAATGAGGAATAAATCATTACAGACTAAGGCCAGCAGATCATTGTATATAGCATATATTTAACCACTGCTTTTTGGGCCTTTCATTCATTTAATTTCATTGGCCAGGAATCTTTGGATTTCGCATTGATTTAACCATTGCTTTATTTGGCCTTTAGATATCCCTTCAAAGGGATTTACATTTCATTCATTTCCATAGCCGTTTATTCATCGTGTGTTTAGAAACACATTCTAGAATTTCATTTCAATGGGTTTTCACATAAGATATACAATAAGTTTCCAGATACATGTAATGATGGTAGTACTATCTGTTTCGGGTCTAGCCAACACAACTTAGGCAACTCAGAGCCAAGACACAAAGCAAACAGGGAAGCTCATCCAACAAAGAGGCTAGAGTGGGGGAGTCCTCCATATCACAGGTTAAGATGTAAGCCAGGATAAAACTAAAACTGGAAGGTAGCGGATGGATGGAGATAGTGAAGGTGATGCCAAAACTAGCAAGCCATATAATGGTGGGAATGATCACCTCCATTCTCCTAAGGATGGTAAAACCAATGAGTATACACAGGAACTTCATAATCCTGAGCAAGCAAGACTATATAGATATAAGTAATCAACCATGTCCATAATATATAAATAGACCGCGAGGTCATGATCACAACATGTTAAATCAAGCTACAAGAATGACCAACAAAGAAAAAGTAAACCACTACACAAATCTACCCTGATCATATACCTGTACCAAACATTTGAATCATCAACTGTCAACTGGAAACTGTTGCTGCATCTTTGGGCACTGCATACTGCTCTGTATGGAAAAAATGGCTACATCGGTCAATAAATCTGAGTTTCCTGAGACTCAATCATGGCATAAGGATATACTGGCTGCTCATAAAATAGGAGTGATCCTGATATGGATGCTCACCTCAAGCATCTCAATGTAAAGGACTGGAATCTGATCAGAAAGATATGGTAGGCCAGCTACTATATATGTGATAATAGGAAGTTATTAACGAAATACTTATAATCCATGAGGATGTATGCATGAAATTATTGGCCCCATATTTTCAAGGAACAACTAAGCGTCGGTTCTTGAACTTAACAACCAATAGCATTTCCGGATATGGCATGTTTGAAAAAATTCTTGGGAGAATGGGGAAATGAATCAGACAATTTAGACACTTTAAACCAGATCCAAAATCAAACTTTTCCCTCTTCCAATCATATGGATGGAATAATTACTAACATTATTCAGATGACAACAAAGTTGACAAAGTCTGGAGATGCTCCCTTTTGCCCGATTCCCTTTGATCAAGTCAAACTTGCAAGCAATCATGATGAAGATGAAACTGGTAGTCAATGCTCTGAACATTCCTCAGATCAAACCACTCAGCTGGATAAGTTTTCCTTTGAAGTTTTCCTTCAGGAAGAGCTGATGAAATACCGTTCACTCAAGGCAGAAATTTTGTCTCACATTCTTAATCACCTTTTTAAATCACAAGACGATACACTAAAGAATGTGCAAAGGATTATTTTAACTTCTTCTTCTTCTTAGGGTGTTGTTATCACATCCATGTTAGCTGGAGCTACCATGCTGTAGATTGTGTGGTCGGGGACCATACTACATTTTTTTTCCAGATCAGAGATCAGATGCCTACAGAGGGGCATTCATTATATCCAGATTTCCCTGAGCAGAGATATCAGAGGGGATAGATGGTTTTTGTATTGGTTCAGACATATTACAAAGCAGTTGCCACAGGGTCACCCTTCCTTGCTGAGCTTTGCATGATCCCATTGAGAGAGTTGCTTTGCCATATTCTGATGAGAGTATTACAGAGTATTGTTGGTTTGCCACTTATTGCTCGGATTTAGTAGAGATCCAGTTTCAAAGACAGCTTCAGCAACAAGTATATGGTATGGCAGATATAGCACTTTATGGTTTATTGCACATGTTGTTGTTTAGACTTGTTTATTTATGATAGTACACGGACTTGACATATGATGTTTGATGTGGTGATCTTGGTTGTTCATTATGATGTGTATGGCCCTTGGTGATGTCAGTCCACCCCATTTTAGTAGACTCATGTATATGCACGCTAGTCCCTAACCCACTATCGGTATAGACTTGGTCATTTCGTCCTCCTTGGCAGCTAACCTTGGATCCACCTATCACTTCCTTCCATCCATCCCACTCATTCATGTTTATTTTTCTCGACTTGGACCTTGATTTGTGGCCTTGAGGATCCCCTTCCCCATTGACCTTTGAGTATGCCATGATTCCTTGTCTTTTGTGCCTCGACTCTTTAGTGTGTGAGATGCATTCTCAAACCTGGGATTTGCTCCTGTTGGTTGCCCCCGATGTTGCAATGCAGTATAGGATTGTGTAGACTCACCGGGTGTTCCCCATTGGTCATCGAAGCACGTACACTTGCCCCCACTACTTTGCAGTATGAGCACCTTGCTATATCTTTTGAGATATGTATGTAGCCCAAAAAGGGCCTTGAAATGTAATGAAATAAAGAAATGTAAAAGAAGCCAAAAAGGCTGTGTGAAATGTAAAATCAAGCCAAAAAGGCTAAGTATGAAAGTCAAATGTAAAAGTCCAAGTAATGTGTTTTTGAACACACGGACACAGGTCAGCCATATGTATCAGCATTGTAGTGGTTATTTCCTCACCTAGTCCTGCGGGGCAAGGAGGTGAGATGGAGTAAGGGATAGCTAATTCTAAGTGTCCCCTAGAGTCTCAAGTTACGGTTTGCTGAACACTCAGTCATGGCGGCTCTAGAAAAGATCCTCAAGGAGTCTTATGAAGGCACGGATGTGAGTTGCAAGGTGCATGTTAGATGATCAATGGTGGTTTCCCTGCACTATACCCATTTGTGAGATACCACCCTTCCCTGTGTATTATCATGGTATGCTTATGTCAGTGGGTCCTGTTATCACATATATAGTAGCCAGGCTACCCTACATTATTTTTCAGATTCCAGAGAACATTTCAGACAGTTCCTTTACTTTGAGATGATGATGAGATGAGCAGCTATCTTTGGATCACTATCAGATTGTGGATAGCAGTTGTATTCCCCATGCCATGACTGAGTCTCAGGACACTCAGAGAGATGACCGATATAGCCATTATACCATTGGTACAGAGCAGTCAGTAGTGCCCAGAGTTACAGCAGCAGTATCGGAGGACAGATGATGGTACAGGTTGATGAGCATTCAGGTATATGACTCAGCAGGTATATCATGGTGTTATGGTTAGATTGCTTTTATACTTATTCTTATAGCATGTCTTAGCACTCAGTGTCATGATCTGGCGATCATATAGATATTTGGACCTGGTTGATCTATTATATATATTATATTGTCCCTACTCAGACTTAGAAGTTCACTATTCATACTCAATGGTATGTACCCTCCTTAGGGAGAATAGAGGTGATCATTCCACCATACCTTGGCTTGCTAGTGTTGGCTCCATTATTCATTGTCTTCATCCATCCATGGCCTACCTTCTAGTTTATCACCCTGACTTACTACTTGACTAGTGACATGGAGGATCTTTTCCACACTGTAGCCTCTGTATTGGATGAGCTTCCCTGTTTATTGTGTCTCGGCTCTGAGTTGGTGACAAAACTTGCCTATGGCGAGTTGGAGTTCCTTGTGAATTCCCCCTAGTCACTAAAGTTGTGTTGGCTAAACCTGAAACTTTTAGTGCTGCCATGAATACAAAATCTGGAAAAATGAAATGCTATATCTTGTATGAAAAGCCCTAAACACACATGAATGAAAGGCATGCCAAATGAAAATGGCTATGAAAATAAAATGTTATATCTTGTGGAAAATAAATACCTAGGTAAACAAGCTGTACCTAGAAGTGCTCAGGTAAACAAGTGCCTTAAAAACACACCTGCAGCAGAAAGCCTAAAATAAATGTAAATCTATGCAATGTGTTTATAAACACACATAGATCAAGGCTATGGAAACTTCAGGCCCAAAAAGCAATGGAACTTAAAAGCTATATCTAAACAATTGCTGGCCTTATTTGTATTATGGATTGTGCGCATCTGTGAAGGTGAATAAACCCTCTTTAAACAACTCATCCATTTGTGAGACACCGCCATTCCATGTGTTATTGCTCATTCAGTATATACTATGGTGTATTCCCTTTCCCTTGCCAAAGTGTCACAAAGTCAAGACAGTTAAGTCATCCCTTAGCCTAGCCAGTTAATTTAAGCCTTCACCCTTCACTAGCAAATTGATCACAACTATGAAGTGAGTATGATCCTGAAAGTCTAGTCTGAGTAATAATAATAATTAACGACACTATATATTTGGATTTAGATCGCCAGTCATGATTACTCTGTGTTATAATTGTTATTTGAATAAGTTGTAGAGCATGTATTAACCTTGACACTTTGCAGCAGCTATTGATGATGATCTGAGTTATATTTGGTCTTGGTTAGACCTAGTTTGACCATGGAAGACCATGGGACATGAGATGTTGGACCTTATGATGATATGGATAGATGATATATGGTCTATGTATACATACATGATGACTCTATGCAGCAGCTACAGGGTTATGATGATGATTCTGGGGTTACAGCAGTGTTTGTATACGTACAGCGCATTATTATTGGCCTTGTTTCGGTATATTGGATATTTATTTTGATCATGCAGAGACTCATATGGTGTATGAGTACACATCTTGGATAGATTTGGACCTTCTGAGTCCAATGGGACAGTTTGTTTTCAGTTCCGGGCACTTACAGTGATGATTGAGCCTCAGTAGGCTGTCCCAGTGCAGTTTTGGTCTGTTGGAGGCCCTGTCGGAGCAGAGATGACTTTTATCCGGTTGACCTAGGGCACTGATGATGGAGGGGGTGGTCCAGCCACTTGTTTTTACCATATTACCCCCCTTCCGGACACACCGATGCCCTCACCTTGACAGCGCCAGCACTCCAGGAGGCTGTTTGGGGCAGTTTCACGCTTCCCGAGGCATTTCAGGATTGGTAGAAATGGCTATTGAGGAAATCGATTTGGGCTACTGAGGCAAAGTTATGGCATGGGATGATCAGTGATGATAGATCGGGACCTTCCACACCTTCTCCAGCAGCTTCAGCTTCATCGGGGCTCGCATCCATCACTTATGGCACTTTCTGTGGATTTTTGAGGTCTTTTGAGGACCACGACTTCATTAGGGAGGCACGATTTGGTACATTCATGATTATTTTTTTGGTTATTGTGCTATGGGGATTGACCAAGGAGGGATAAAATTACCCCTTGGACCCACCATAAGCCTCTTATGATATTTTGTCATCATGATTTGGTGGGATCCCCTCTCCTAGGGCGATTTTGTCCACTTATTGTTATATTTTATGGTTGATCCATGTATTTTATTGTTGAGCTCATCTCAACCATTGATTAGATCTTGAGATCTTTTAATCTTAGCCACTCATGTAAAAAGTGGTTAGGATTGTACTCTCTCCCCATCCTATTTAAGGAGGGAGCCTCTCATTGTAAAATTCATCTAGAGATTTTTGGCTCTTGGCTCTTGGAATAAAATTTCTATCTTTTGGAGTACATGCTTGGATTGGAGTGGATGTTGGTTGTTTCGATTGTAAATGCTATTGTGCATTGCACTGGAGGATCTATTGTAGCTATCTTGCATATTTGCCATACTTTATTTGCAGGTTGAGAGGGCGACTTTGACAAGTGCGAATTGGTGGGGAGGCTTGCCCTTCAAGCTTGGAAGAAGTCGTTTTGGGTTTGACATGGAGTAGTTTTGCCTTTGTGTCAACTATTCTATGTTTTTTCTTTCTCTTGCTTGTATCTACCTTCAATTTGTTAAACTAATTGATGCTTTGCTCCTTGGCTTGACAGGTTAGAAGGAATCACATGTGGCTTGGAAAAATCGATTTGGCAAGAGGGCTTCAACAATTCTCCATTTGATCTTTGGCAAAGTAATCCTCGTCTCAACTAACATTCATCTCTTCATCCAGGTATGTTCCAAGAGGTATGATCTTCTCTTCCTTGAATCTTCCATAATTTCTAGATCACAAAAAACCCTAATCAAATTAAAACCCTTGTTTTTGGTATTTTTCAGATCTACTTAGATCTAGCCTTGCAATTGAAAAGATATTAAAAACCCACCTCTATAAGATCCACCCCTAGTTGGATCTATAGTTTGGTGGTGATTGGCTAAAACTTGACACACTTTTCAATGCAAAAAGCCTTCTTGAACCTAAATCGATTTTCCTAAGAGAAGCTTGTTGGGTTAGATCTAGCACATGGGTAGGTGAGATCCCACTTGATTTGACATCTAGACACTTGATAACCTATACCCATATCTTTACTTTGGTGAAAACTACCTTGTGGACGTCTCTCCATGTTTTAAGGGGTTGAAACCCCCTTTTGATCTTCTTGGTACCTTAAAACTTAGATCTACTAAGATCTAGCCATTGGATTCACTTGAAACTTTGAAGATACATAGATCGGGGTACTAACATCCCGGATCTACATTTTGGCGGCTATTGGATTTAATTTGGTCCACCAAAACCCATTTTTGGACCCTCCTTGAGCAAATCGCACCCCCTTGATTTTTTGAGTTGCTCCACTTCTAGGAAGTGGGTGTTTGAGATTTTCGTGGATTTGGAATGCCCATGCCTTGAAACCTAGGTCTATACTGCCCTTTTGTCAAGATCTGCCTTGGGGATTGCATTCCTTGTTTTAAGGGATTGTGGTCCACTTTTGGTCTTCATCTAAAAACCTAGATCTAGCAAGATCTAACCATTGGATCTCATTCAACCCACTTGATTTGGCTTCTAGGTGTCCCGATCTACACTTTGACATCCTTCTTGACTCCATTAGCCCATCCAACAAGGCACTAGTCCTTCTCCAAGCAAGGCGCACTCCTTGGGATTAGTGTCAAACCCTAGATCTAGTACATGGGTAATCCTAGAACCAACTCCAACTTATAGATCTAGCCTAGATCTAACCTATAGTACCATCCTCACACCTAACTTCACCTTGTGGGTCCACCTAGAACCATTTCACACTTCCCAAGAAACTAGACCCACTCGTGCAAACACATGGTACTATACCTAGTAATCATACCCCATCATGTGGCCTAAACCATACATAGGTTGAAACACTAACTATCCATTACACCACCATCAACCATTCCTTAACTCTTAGGTCCACTTAGCCTTGCATTGGTTTCCGTAACTCACCATTTACCTACCCTTGGAAACCCTTGTTTGGATCCAATCAACTACGATTGGGGTATAGGGTCTCCCCCTTGGTCTAATTATACCTTGACCTAAAGCGAAGAGTGCCTCGGTTGACGTGACTCCCACATTGCATTGGGAACCGTGGCATCTCTTGGGTCACCTCTTTAGTTGCCTAACTCCTCTACCGTCCCGGATGGGATACCTCTAGGGGCAACTACAAGTTGTGTGATAACATTTTTGGCGCCGTTGCCGGGGAAGGTAGAGGCCTACCCTGGTTCGACATATATTTTTCAAACCTCTACTCCCGTTCTCTTTGCCAACATTAACATTTTTGGCGCCGTTGCCGGGGAGGTAGAGGCCTACCTTGGTTCAATATACATGTTTTGTCTCACTCTCTCCCTGCACTTTAAACGACATACATCTTGGTAGAAGAGTTTAAAAATCTACCTGGCGACTCCAATTCGTGACTCCGCTGAGGATCGGCCCCATTCCCATCCTTCAATTTTGTAATTTGTAAATCATAAATGAATTCAGACATTTTCTTCCAAATGACAAGGTTTATGAATGAAATATATGAGAATCTATCTCGCTATAGAGGGCAGTTGGAAGAAAGTAATGAAAGTCAGTCAACATATCAATATGGGAGTGATTATGTACATAATTCTTATGACTCTCATCATTTTTCAAGTAAAACTATTAACCCAATTAATTCAAACAAAACTCAATCTCGACCAAGGCCTTGCAACCAAAGCATTCGGTCAAATGACTCTAGCATTCCAGTTAGGCATCCAAAACTAATCCCTAGTAGAATGGCCAAAGTTATTAGAAATCCAGCTAAGCCATCTCCTTTTGACTTCTCTGAAATTCATGGGGCACCTCATCTTATGCCAAATAATTACTCTGAAAGGTTGCCTCGTTTCTATGGAAATTATTTTGAGTCAATTGAAAATCACTTACAAAGATTTTGGGATTATAGGGAAGTTAGGGGTGCTGATGATGAAGATGTTTATATGCGGGCCCTGGGTGAGACATTAGGTGGAAATGCCGGTTTATGGTTTGATAATTTAGCCCCGAGATCCATCACTGGATATGATATGTTTACTAGATTATTAAAGAATAAATGGGGCAGTAATATTGAAGAATCCTTAACAGAGACATCAAGCAATAACTGTGCTGTTGAGGATCAGTTTGATGAGGACCATGATAACAATAATGACACTTCAAATCAGTCCTTGAGTAGCCCCTCTTCTGACCTTGAAGAAATTTCTGATTCTGTGGATCCTTCAGAAAAAGAACTTCTTAATCATTCTATCATTAACAATCCTTTAATTTCTCATCATCTTTTTGAAGAAGAAAGTGGGGACATTGACCAAGATCCATTAGTGGTGGTTTCACATGATCATTGTGCAAATAATCAGTATGTTTTAAATGAACTTGTTAATTTTCTTCCTGACAAATTAAATGAAAATGATCACTCATCCTCTTATAATTTTAATGATGAATTAATAGAAGGTCAATCTCAAGATGAGGATGAATTAGTGAATCACACTAGATGCTCTAATCTGTGTTCCACTTCTTATAATGAGTCTTTAATTTTTTCCATCCTTAATCAAGATAACTTAGAGTTAGATAGCTATGGTCAATCTTGTCTTCAGATTGTAAATATTAAACTTGATCAAAAGATTAAAATCATTCCTACAGTAAAGAGTGCTTTCTTTTGTCAAAATCCAAGGTCAAACTTATTTATTCATTTGGGAGAATTTTCATATTTGCAATCCACCCTCCCTTCCCAACTCTTTCAATCGTCTTTGGGTTGGTGCTCTAGTCAAATTTTTTCCTTGGAATTTTTCAATAGGAAGTATATGCACGATTACATGATTGGAGAAAAAGCACTTCATTTCCCTTTTCAGTCACCTTGGAACAATAATGCTTGTTGTCAAATTATCAATCATTCTTGGTGGCTAGAAAAGGTGTTTAAAGATCAATTTCATCTTTTCTCCATTTTTGAGCATCAAGAGGGTCTAGTTTTGATTTTTCGTCTTTTAAGCCTTGATTTGTCCCCACTTGGTTTTTATTTGATTATCAGTCCCAAGGAGAACCGTATTGAATATGCAAGTAAAGTGAATAAGGAAAGTAGTGCATTAAATCAAATGCCATATGTTTTCCCTCCATCAATTTTAAACAATCATTTGCATAAATTTTATGATCCTATCAATTCTTTGATGGAGGATGTCTGCTTCAGTCAATATTCTCCTTGGCATGATTTCATGTTGCTCCATTCAAATCCTTCTTCAATTTCTGAACAAGTCAGGAAGATTGTGCTCCCAAATTCAGTAATCTTTAATCCAATCTTGACTTGCTTTATCAACAAAAATCAAAGAAAAATCATTAACTGATTTGATGAATGGTTGCATTGGATTTATGATTTTACCTAACATTTGTGTTGAATGGTTAGAGTAGGGTAGGTAGGACCAAATAAGCTCACTTGAGCAGTAGGATTTGTGTGCTTTTTCTTTTTCTATGTGATGAGTATTGCCCCTTTTTCTTTTCTGCTTGGAGTGTCTGCTTGTTTTTCTTCTTTATTGAGTTGAGCCTTGCTCCTTCCTAAGCTTGTCTCCTCTCCTGCATGCATTTAAGAAATTTTAGTTATCATTCCTGTCATTTCTATTTTGGCTGCCTGTGCAAGTTGAGATTGCCTGCGTGAAAAAGTTCTCTTTTCCTCCTGCACAGTAATAAAAATGATGAATGATGAATGAATAATATATGCCATGTTAGTTTATATTTATATTTTGGCGTATTTCAGTTTATGTTTTAGAATAGAAGTCATTTTTAGTTTTATTTTATATTTGTCCCATACATGCTCCATGATGGTATTCTAGTATTTGTGAGAGCAGGAACAGGTGCAAGATAAAAACTGAAAACAAGGATGGTGCAGTGCTGGATTGAAGATTGATGCGGAGCAGTTCGAGACCAGAGATTCTGAGGTTCTCAAGCGCTCTCTCCCTTAGAGCACTTGTCCCAGCTGGAGCCAGATGTTATCACATATATAGTAGCCGGGCTACCATACATTATTTTTCAGATTCCAGAGCACATTTCAGCCAGTTCCTTTACTTTGAGATGATGATGAGATGAGCAGCTATCTTTGGATCACTATCAGATTGTGGATAGCAGTTGTATTCCCCATGCCATGACTGAGTCTCAGGACACTCAGAGAGATGACCGATATAGCCATTATACCATTGGTACAGAGCAGTCAGTAGTGCCCAGAGTTACAGCAGCAGTATCGGAGGACAGATGATGGTACAGGTTGATGAGCATTCAGGTATATGACTCAGCAGGTATATCATGGTGTTATGGTTAGATTGCTTTTATACTTATTCTTATAGCATGTCTTAGCACTCAGTGTCATGATCTGGCGATCATATAGATATTTGGACCTGGTTGATCTATTATATATATTATATTGTCCCTACTCAGACTTAGAAGTTCACTATTCATACTCAATGGTATGTACCCTCCTTAGGGAGAATAGAGGTGATCATTCCACCATACCTTGGCTTGCTAGTGTTGGCTCCATTATTCATTGTCTTCATCCATCCATGGCCTACCTTCTAGTTTATCACCCTGACTTACTACTTGACTAGTGACATGGAGGATCTTTTCCCCACTGTAGCCTCTGTATTGGATGAGCTTCCCTGTTTATTGTGTCTCGGCTCTGAGTTGGTGACAAAACTTGCCTATGGCGAGTTGGAGTTCCTTGTGAATTCCCCCTAGTCACTAAAGTTGTGTTGGCTAAACCTGAAACTTTTAGTGCTGCCATGAATACAAAATATGGAAAAATGAAATGCTATATCTTGTATGAAAAGCCCTAAACACACATGAATGAAAGGCATGCCAAATGAAAATGGCTATGAAAATAAAATGTTATATCTTGTGGAAAATAAATACCTAGGTAAACAAGCTGTCCATGACACACCTAGAAGTGCTCAGGTAAACAAGTGCCTTAAAAACACACCTGCAGCAGAAAGCCTAAAATAAATGTAAATCTATGCAATGTGTTTATAAACACACATAGATCAAGGCTATGGAAACTTCAGGCCCAAAAAGCAATGGAACTTAAAAGCTATATCTAAACAATTGCTGGCCTTATTTGTATTATGGATTGTGCGCATCTGTGAAGGTGAATAAACCCTCTTTAAACAACTCATCCATTTGTGAGACACCGCCATTCCATGTGTTATTGCTCATTCAGTATATACTATGGTGTATTCCCTTTCCCTTGCCAAAGTGTCACAAAGTCAAGACAGTTAAGTCATCCCTTAGCCTAGCCAATTAATTTAAGCCTTCACCCTTCACTAGCAAATTGATCACAACTATGAAGTGAGTATGATCCTGAAAGTCTAGTCTGAGTAATAATAATAATTAACGACACTATATATTTGGATTTAGATCGCCAGTCATTATTACTCTGTGTTATAATTGTTATTTGAATAAGTTGTAGAGCATGTATTAACCTTGACACTTTGCAGCAGCTATTGATGATGATCTGAGTTATATTTGGTCTTGGTTAGACCTAGTTTGACCATGGAAGACCATGGGACATGAGATGTTGGACCTTATGATGATATGGATAGATGATATATGGTCTATGTATACATACATGATGACTCTATGCAGCAGCTACAAGGTTATGATGATGATTCTGGGGTTACAGCAGTGTTTGTATACGTACAGCGCATTATTATTGGCCTTGTTTCGGTATATTGGATATTTATTTTGATCATGCAGAGACTCATATGGTGTATGAGTACACATCTTGGATAGATTTGGACCTTCTGAGTCCAATGGGACAGTTTGTTTTCAGTTCCGGGCACTTACAGTGATGATTGAGCCTCAGTAGGCTGTCCCAGTGCAGTTTTGGTCTGTTGGAGGCCCTGTCGGAGCAGAGATGACTTTTATCCGGTTGACCTAGGGCGCTGATGATGGAGGGTGTGGTCCAGCCACTTGTTTTTACCATATTACCCCCCTTCCGGACACACCGGTGCCCTCACCTTGACAGCGCCAGCACTCCAGGAGGCTGTTTGGGGCAGTTTCACGCTTCCCGAGGCATTTCAGGATTGGTAGAAATGGCTATTGAGGAAATCGATTTGGGCTACTGAGGCAAAGTTATGGCATGGGATGATCAGTGATGATAGATCGGGACCTTCCACACCTTCTCCAGCAGCTTCAGCTTCATCGAGGCCTGCATCCATCACTTATGGCACTTTCTGTGGATTTTTGAGGTCTTTTGAGGACCACGACTTCATTAGGGAGGCACGATTTGGTACATTCATGATTATTTTTTTGGTTATTGTGCTATGGGGATTGACCAAGGAGGGATAAAATTACCCCTTGGACCCACCATAAGCCTCTTATGATATTTTGTCATCATGATTTGGTGGGATCCCCTCTCCTAGGGCGATTTTGTCCACTTATTGTTATATTTTATGGTTGATCCATGTATTTTATTGTTGAGCTCATCTCAACCATTGATTAGATCTTGAGATCTTTTAATCTTAGCCACTCATGTAAAAAGTGGTTAGGATTGTACTCTCTCCCCATCCTATTTAAGGAGGGAGCCTCTCATTGTAAAATTCATCTAGAGATTTTTGGCTCTTGGCTCTTGGAATAAAATTTCTATCTTTTGGAGTACATGCTTGGATTGGAGTGGATGTTGGTTGTTTCGATTGTAAATGCTATTGTCCATTGCACTGGAGGATCTATTGTAGCTATCTTGCATATTTGCCATACTTTATTTGCAGGTTGAGAGGGCGACTTTGACAAGTGCGAATTGGTGGGGAGGCTTGCCCTTCAAGCTTGGAAGAAGTCGTTTTGGGTTTGACAGGGAGTAGTTTTGCCTTTGTGTCAACTATTCTATGTTTTTTCTTTCTCTTGCTTGTATCTACCTTCAATTTGTTAAACTAATTGATGCTTTGCTCCTTGGCTTGACAGGTTAGAAGGAATCACATGTGGCTTGGAAAAATCGATTTGGCAAGAGGGCTTCAACAATTCTCCATTTGATCTTTGGCAAAGTAATCCTCGTCTCAACTAACATTCATCTCTTCATCCAGGTATGTTCCAAGAGGTATGATCTTCTCTTCCTTGAATCTTCCATAATTTCTAGATCACAAAAAACCCTAATCAAATTAAAACCCTTGTTTTTGGTATTTTTCAGATCTACTTAGATCTAGCCTTGCAATTGAAAAGATATTAAAAACCCACCTCTATAAGATCCACCCCTAGTTGGATCTATAGTTTGGTGGTGATTGGCTAAAAATTGACACACTTTTCAATGCAAAAAGCCTTCTTGAACCTAAATCGATTTTCCTAAGAGAAGCTTGTTGGGTTAGATCTAGCACATGGGTAGGTGAGATCCCACTTGATTTGACATCTAGACACTTGATAACCTATACCCATATCTTTACTTTGGTGAAAACTACCTTGTGGACGTCTCTCCATGTTTTAAGGGGTTGAAACCCCCTTTTGATCTTCTTGGTACCTTAAAACTTAGATCTACTAAGATCTAGCCATTGGATTCACTTGAAACTTTGAAGATACATAGATCGGGGTACTAACATCCCGGATCTACATTTTGGTGGCTATTGGATTTAATTTGGTCCACCAAAACCCATTTTTGGACCCTCCTTGAGCAAATCGCACCCCCTTGATTTTTTGAGTTGCTCCACTTCTAGGAAGTGGGTGTTTGAGATTTTCGTGGATTTGGAATGCCCATGCCTTGAAACCTAGGTCTATACTGCCCTTTTGTCAAGATCTGCCTTGGGGATTGCATTCCTTGTTTTAAGGGATTGTGGTCCACTTTTGGTCTTCATCTAAAAACCTAGATCTAGCAAGATCTAACCATTGGATCTCATTCAACCCACTTGATTTGGCTTCTAGGTGTCCCGATCTACACTTTGACATCCTTCTTGACTCCATTAGCCCATCCAACAAGGCACTAGTCCTTCTCCAAGCAAGGCGCACTCCTTGGGATTAGTGTCAAACCCTAGATCTAGTACATGGGTAATCCTAGAACCAACTCCAACTTATAGATCTAGCCTAGATCTAACCTATAGTACCATCCTCACACCTAACTTCACCTTGTGGGTCCACCTAGAACCATTTCACACTTCCCAAGAAACTAGACCCACTCGTGCAAACACATGGTACTATACCTAGTAATCATACCCCATCATGTGGCCTAAACCATACATAGGTTGAAACACTAACTATCCATTACACCACCATCAACCATTCCTTAACTCTTAGGTCCACTTAGCCTTGCATTGGTTTCCGTAACTCACCATTTACCTACCCTTGGAAACCCTTGTTTGGATCCAATCAACTACGATTGGGGTATAGGGTCTCCCCCTTGGTTTAATTATACCTTGACCTAAAGCGAAGAGTGCCTCGGTTGACGTGACTCCCACATTGCATTGGGAACCGTGGCATCTCTTGGGTCACCTCTTTAGTTGCCTAACTCCTCTACCGTCCCGGATGGGATACCTCTAGGGGCAACTACAAGTTGTGTGATAACAGGTCCCACCTTCCCTATTTATCTGAGGGGTCACATGGTCTTGGTCCTTGTCTTCCCGTATCCTTCACCTTGTTTACCCACCTCACCCAAAGTTAGCTAAGTGATCAAGTCTATAAGTTGTGCATAGGATTGGGTCTTTGCTGGAGGTGGTGGGCCCACTTCACCCGGGGCCTGTATTTATTGAGATATTTTTGTTTTGATCACCATATCGACATTATATTGTTTTAAATAATGTACTAACATAAATAAGGAAGCCTTGATGCTTCATGTTGCTTACAGGTTTTCAACCATTGCCATTTTGACCAGATTTGACTTGGTCAAACCAAGTTGACTAGGCCAAAAATGGGCCCGAAAAAAAGTTGCGATCAAGATTTCGATTTTGGTCATTTATTATGTCTTGGGGTCCTATATGCGCCTCAAAGTGTCAGAATTTGAAAAAGTTGAAACGTTGATGAGATTTTTAATTATTATGGGTCACCAGGGACTTGTTTTAATTTAAAATCTTGGATTTTGGGAAAATAGTGCCTAATTGATGGATTGGGGTCGTTCAAGTGACAATGTACACTATATTTGGGGTCTACAATCGCATTGCAGCAGACGGTTCGTCAATCCAGGCAATATAAGTGGGTCAAAAGCCCAAATTACATCTTCAGCAATAAAAACCAGCAATAAATTAATATGGAAATCAAAATCTGGCAAAGGTAACTATGGAAAATGAAAAATGAAAAGGTTGGCTAATACAAGGGGGTCTCCTAAGGTAATTTTACTATGTTTGGACATTCTATTTATGTTGTGGGGCCCTCATTTTGCCCAGCTCATCACATGGGACGAATTTGCCCATAGAGGGGCATTTTTGACTTGGCAAAACTTCAAAACTTCATATTATGGGGTTTTTATGTATTGTGACTATGGCTTAGTGGTATTGGGGGCTAAAATAGCCCATAGGCACCCCCAACCACCTCTTGTATGTGTTTTATGGGCCCCACGAATGGCCCCATCCTCCACTTGGACGCTAGAGGGTAATTCGCCCCTCCCTCCTTCACTCCATCATGGCCATTCGTTTAGCACCCTTGGGATTTAATCCCAACCACTCGTTTTGGGGGGAATGGGGCTAGGTCTTGAGCCATCTCTATAAGAGAAGAAGCTCATTCATTTGTGAGGTCTTCTTGGCATTTTGTAAACTTGAGATTTGGTAATAGAGAGACATTTCTTCCGAGCTACTTGTGAATATGGTGATGGAATGTTATGGTGTTGATTATTAGCTTATTTCTGATGCATTGTTGAGTGATTTTGTGGTGTCCCTATCCTTCCTTGGCCAAACGAATTGCAGGTGAAATCGACCACTTGAGGGGGACGTAGCTCTTGAGCTAGCAGCTCCATGTTGGTGTTCTCTCTTCGGGATTTTAACAAGGGAAGTAAACTTACATTTGTTTCTTGCTTTCCTTCATTATTTGTCGTTCATTTGTTGATGATTTCTTGCTATTTTCCATAGTTACTGACTTATCTCTCTTTGGCAGGTACAAGGATGCACTGGGTCAACTGGCTGCACCAAAACACTAGGGGAAAACGCACTACTACTCAGCATTTGGTCTTCGAGATTTGTCTTCAACACAAAGCTCCTCCATCTCTATCATTTCAGGTAGGAAATCCTTGCTTGTTTCTCATATTTTCATTTCCATTGTGAATGTTAAGCTGCAAACAATAAAATAAACCCTAAATATAAAAAACTCAAAATTCCACCATTGAAACTTGTTTTTCTTTCTAAACCTGCTTATGAAATGTTTTTAAATGCTTAAATCTAAAGTTTCAGTTTGATTAGACTCCATTTTACCTTAGAACTAGCACTGGTCCATTTGGCAAAAACACCCTCCTTGGGTGTTTTTCTCTTACTGTCTAGCTGGGTCACTTTGGGGTTGTGGGTAGTTTTGATTTGGGTTTAAATCATCATTTTATCAATAGAAATCAAGCTATTGTTTACTGGGAGTGATTATAAACGTCAATTTGTTGCTGCCCTAGGTCAACCAAGTCACTTAAACAGTCTCTTGGGCAGAATTTGCATCTCTCCATCACTTCTAGTTTGCTTCGGATCCTTAACTAAATTTCCAGCCATATAATTACTTATCTAATATATTTCATTCATCACATTTGATTGCCGGTAACATTCCATTTACATACTTATTTCATACTTGTGTCCAACCACTACATGAGATTGAGCTTAGGATCCATCTGATACTCACCTCTTGTTCGATCTATTCATCTTCTTTGGGGGTTTGGGTGTCTGATTTGTTGCTTAACCATTACTGGTTGAGCGGGGTCTCCCCCCTGACTTGGCTACTTGCCTTGTCTGAAGCGACAAACGCCTTGTCTGGTGTGACTACCATTCCTTGAACAATGGACTTGGCATTTGCAGGTTACACCTACCTGGCTGCTCACCCTCTACCATCCCGAACGGGATGTCTTTCATTAGCAGCTAGAGTTAGTGTGATATCAGGTGTAAATGAGGACTCCTACTTAACTTATGATTCAACTGACCAAGATGACATGATCCTTGAAGAAAATCCTTCCTCAACTGGTTGTGAGAAGTTTTTAGAGGACGCCTTAAAATTGCAGTATGATGATGATGGCATGATTGAAAATCACATTGTCCAAACCCAAATGTCGATCATGCCCATGTCATCTTGGGATAGATGCTTAAATGTTTATGAAGACTTTGTTCATGTTCCGCCTGATTCTGATGAAGTGTCTTCTTCAAATCAAAACCCTTTGGCTATTTGCATGAGTAAAGATGGTCGGTCTAAGCCTAAACCATATGATGTTGATGATTTGTTTGACAAGTATCTTTTATCTTTTGAAGAGTCAAGGTTGGAAATCTTAGGTGATGCAAATCAATCTTGTATTTTTCAATCCACCCTCCCATCTCTACTTGTGGAATCTTTTTCTGTTGTTTCTTCTTCAAATCAAATTCTAGCATGCAAAGTTATCAATAAGGGGTCTCAAGAATGCCTAGCAATTGGTGGCAAAAAAAATTATCTTCTTTTTCAGTCATCATTGGCGAGTAATATTTTCCAATTTAATAATCCCATTGATTGGTTGGTTGAGAAGCTCTTTAAAAATCAATTTCATCTTTTTGACATTTTTGAGCAACAAGTAGGATTGATTTCAATTTTAGGTTCATTACATTCTAATATGTCCCCAGTTTGTTCTATCATTTATCATAATTATCATAATTTGCATAATTCCTATGATCCTATCGGTATTTTGATGGAGTATGTTTGTGTAAGTCAATCTCCTCCCTGGCAGGATTTCATTTTGTACCATTCCAATCCTTTTTCAATTTTTGAACAAGTTGGGAAGATACTGCCATTGAATTTGTTAATATCTAATCTAATGTTGACTCGTTTCGTTGAAAAACATCATGGAAAAATTATTAATCTGTTTGATGAATGGTTACACTGGATCTATGATTTTACTTAGCACTTGTCTGACTAGTTAGAGTAGGGTAGGCAGTGTTACGTGGTACCAGAACCAGCGCACATTCAGATTTTTTCCCTAGGAGAGGGGTCATATTTTTCTTCAGGGCCATGGTGGGGGTATTATCAGTACTTTCTGAGAGGTGGTTATGGCCGGACCCTTTGGTCCTTCCTTTAGGAGTACTATGGCTTAGTGACATTGCTGATTGCCTCATTCCAGGACTTGGTATGAAGTAATTATGATCTGACAGTGTATTAAAATTGAAATAAATTCGTTATGAATTATATGTATTGGTTGTATTACTGACATTTGGAAACTCTTTTTTTATACTTGTTGGTCTTTACCTTCATATGAATGTGAACATGATCATTTAGTGTCTGCCTGACCTGCTAGCTTAGGCACCATCTTCACTTGTCTCCATCCATCCATTTGTGACTTCCCATATATTGATCAATCCCTGAATTACACCTTGACTTGTGATATGGAGGACCTTTCCCGCTTCTGCCTTTGTGTTGGACTTGCATCCATGTTTATTTTGTGTCTCGGCTCTGAGTTGGCAACAAAACTTGCCCTTGGTGAATTGGATTTTATGCCTTTATCATTCTAGTCAGTTGCCTCGATGTGTGCTTTAGATTTGAGGAAGTCCCCCTTAGTTGCTTGAGTTGTGTTGACTAAAACCTGAAGCAAAGTTGTTCTACATATGAAAATTATTGTTATATCTTGTACAACCCAATGAGAAGGGCTATGTAATTGAAGTGAAATTCAAATACTATGAAATGTAAATACATCCCAGATGTAAGCTGCGATTAGTTGTGCTTATAAGCACATGTGAAATCCCAGAGGGGTCATATTGGGCCTAAAAAGCAATGGATAAATGTATGCTAAATCTAGAGATTGTTGGCCATGAAATGTAATGAAATGAAAGGTCCTAAAAAGCAATGGCTACTAAATATATGTTAAATATAAAGAATGTTGACCTTGTGTGAAACTATTCCTCATTGAGCCTGCATGTTATGATATGAGATGGAGCAAGGGATAGCTAATTCTAAGTGTCCCCTAGAACCTCAAGTTACGGTTAGCCTGACACCTAGTTCATGGCATTTCTAGTAGTAGACAATTTCTGTCAAGGTTGAATAAGCACTTCTATGAACAACTCATCCATTTGTGAGACACCTCCATTCCTTGTGTACTCCTTGTCCAACACATGCTTAAGTGTATAACACCATGTTCCTCATCCAAAGTATCACAGTGTCAAGTCAGTCAAGTCATCCCCCTCAGCCTAGCCTTGTGTCTTTAGCCTTCACCCTTTGCTAGCAATTTGATCATGTTTACAAACAAGTATATTCTTGAGATTCTTCTTGAAGGTAAATTATTTAACTAACATATAACTACTTACTAACTGCCAGTGAAATGATGCTTAATACTCTAGAGTCTTGCTATGTAAATGATTTAGGGAGCATGTCTTAACTATTTACACTTGCAGCTGCATGGCTTCTTAGCCAGGGTCAGGCACTCCTAGGCATGTTATGAGCAGTTTTCCACCTGTTGACCAGTTTGGCCATGCTAGTGTAGCATGTCTAGCCAGACCATTGGAGGCCAGTCGTTTCCTAGGGCGCTACAGGGGATGGGGGTGCTCCAGCCACTTGTTATTACCATATTACCCCCCTTTCGAACATGATGGCACAATCATTTTGACATAGTAGGCACCTGATAGTCAGTTATGGGCAATTTCAGGGTTTTCAGGAGGATAAAAAATGGAATAAAAAGGCCATAAAAGAATTCGATTTGGGCAATTGAGGCAAGGTTTTGGCATGAAGTCTGCTTTGAGGTCATCTATGGTGTATCCCACTCCTTCTAGATCAGTTTGCAGCAGTTAGTGGGGTCCACACAGTCAGTAGGATGTCTTTTGATGTATTTCTCTCTTAGATTTGGGGGGACAGGATTTGATCATTTGTGTACTTGGACATGTCATTAAGTCTCATGTTATATTATTGTTCCATGGGGTCATACTAGTGAAGGGAGTAATACCTCCTAGCCCCGTCATGTGCTCCTAGTCACTTGTCCTAGTCACCTTATGCAAGACACACATGTTTTAGTCTCCCCTAATCATGACATCATCCCCCTTAGGGTCTTTTTAGCCATGACGTCATCCCTTTAGTGAGTGATCCATGGCATATGTTGTATTGACTCATCTTAGCCATTGATTATATTATTGTATCTGTTGATCTCAACCACTCATTTCAAAAGTGGTTTAGGGTTTTGGTCTTCCTCATCATATTTAAGGAGGAGACCCCCTTACTGTAAAGGCACCTTTGGAGCTCTTCAAACTTAGAATAGAAATACTATTTTGTGGATTTACTTCTCTTGTCTTGATGGATTCTTTTGCAAGTTGAATATACAATCTTTTCTCTGTGTATCATTTGTGGATCTTGGGGCTTCAAACGTTTTTCTACAGGGAGGTCGATTTGGTGAAGAGGAGGACAATTTGGAGGGAGGCTATTGTGGGGAAACCCCATATCTTGCCTTGGATTGGCCTTTTGTCTCAAGGAGTATCATTATTGTATCTTAGTGACATAGTTGATGCTTTCTCTTTCATCTCTTCATCATTTTTGTCATTATTTTGCAAGGCTTGTTTCTCACTTGATCTTGTCTTGCAGGAGGAGGGCAAATTGGTCACCTTGGAAGGAGGACGATTTGGCTTGGAGCTTTGGATCTCACTCTTGAATACACACACAAGGGGAAGGTTATCAATTTGCAAAGTGGCCACAAGCTTTTGAGGTATGTTCTACAAGGTATGTATCTAGATCCATCCATCTTTTCTCCATTGATCACATAAACCCTAAAATCAAAACCCTTGCATTTTTTATTTTTCAGATCTATGGAGATCTAGCAATCACTTGGGATTAATAATTAAAACCCACCTTAATAATCATCTCATCAATCATGATCTATAATTTGGTGGACATCCGACTCCATTTGCCCCTCCATCTAAGGCACTAGTCCTCCTTGAGGCAAGTCGCACTCCTTGGGTTAGTGGTCTTTTGCTAGATCCCACATGTGGGTATTGCTCATTTCTTCTCAAATCCATAGACCCATGCTATAGCATACCCACTAGTGCCATCTCACTTTGATTTTGACCTTGTGGGCCCCATTTGGACCATTTTCCACTTTTTAAGGGTGGGCCCACTTGGGTACTTTTCTTTGGCATTAGATCTACTATTCCTAATCCATAAGTGACCCTATCTTACACTTGGTTGAACTTTTGTCACCTCCCTAAGCCTCTTCAACCAAGCCCTAACCGTCTTGGGTCCACTTATCATCCTAGATCTAGATCTTGTTTCATCTTGGTCTCCTACTCTTTCATCATCACATTTCCCTAGGAGGTCTAGATTGCATTCGCTAGCCTTCATTGGCTAAGCTAGGGTCTCCCCCTTGGTCTTGCTTAGGCTAGATCTAAAGAGAAGAGGGCCTCGGTTAACGTGACACCCATCTTGCATTGGGAACCGCGGTATCTCTTGGGTCGCCTCTTTAGTTGTCTACACCTCTACCGTCCTAGATGGGATAAATTTAGAGACAACTACAAGTTGTGTGATAACAATAACCATACAACGAAGTAGCAATACCTCACTTCTTCATTATTCTTCATCTCCAAGCTTTTATTCTCTATCACTCCAAATACCAATCACCTCTCTATCCAATTACAAAATAAAAGGGAGATAAAACTACTTTATATAAAGGCAATTTCATCTCTTACAATAAAATACAATATTTTCCTAACTAACTCCATCACAAGTCAAAGAAATATAAAATAATGGAATAGTTAGGCCTTATCCTTGAGGAAAACAATATAATAATGCTCTCATGTAACCAAGTCCGTGAAAAAAATCAAACAATGACAAAATAATGGAGTCATTACAATCTCTAAGACGATGAACTTGAGAACAATGGGACAAATCATCAAGTGAGTGGTTGGTTGACCAAATGCTCCATGAAATAATAAACAAGTGTCTCCACATGTGCATCCTCTAAGAAAGTAATAAAATACTCCCAATGTGTGTTCCTCCAAGTAGATATATGCACAAGTGGCACATGTGGGCTTCCTCCAAGGTAAATATGCTCCTTGATTAGTGATTAAATCAACCTCTGCATGTGTGCACAAAGGTTAATGCTAGATAATATAGACATAGTTCTTCTCCAAAAGGCCAATGAGTGATTAAATCAATGTAAACATGTGTGCCATAAATAACCACTAAATGATTAAATCAACGCGAACACATGTGCCAATGAGGGGGTGTGCTCCATCAAAGTGTTGTATTGAATGTAAAAATAAGTTGTTTCTCCTAGCAAAGCCTCACCTTGTTACCAAGATAAGGATAAAACATTGGGCTCAACCTAGGGACACCATCACCAAGGGACTAGTGTATCACCAACACCATAGGAAAATGAACATATGAAAAGTGATAACGCCTTGTGATGCACCAAGTATGTATACCAAGGAAACACTATGGTGAAGTGATCCATCAATCAAATATGTATCAAGGAAGTGATCCATCAATCAAACTCATGCAAGTAGAACAAAACCACAACATGACCATGCACATTAGAGAAGTGAATCTCCTCCACCAAAAATCTTCAAGTAATCTAGTGTCAAGAAGAGAAGAGACTTCATGAAGATGTGTACCCCCAAGTCCATCCAAATGCTCCAAAGATACCAGCTACAAAATCCCATCAATGTGATGAAAATCACAATGTGAAACCTCATACAATATGAGGTGTAGCAGGTACTAACTATATCCCTTATTAGTTTATATACTAAGACTAAGAATACAATATGGATTTTTCTATGCATATCAATTAATAACATCATTTTATTCACACAGCACCTTCCTTCTTGGCCATGATCCGTACCACCCATGGAAACCATTGATGCTTTAAAACCCCTTAACTTTAGCCAATGATGATGCTTGATGTTTAAAAACCCCTCATCTTAACCATAGATACCATAGGGTCTCTTTAAAAATAATGAAGATTCACCCCTCAATGAAAGATGTAACAACTTCTTCCTCAAAGTCAACCTACACATATTACATTCAAATTGGATCTCTAGTGTAATGAGAAATCAACTTACACTTAATAGGGAAAGAATCAATTTAAGAGAGGAAAATTGAATTATGTGGGGTGATATTGGCCAAAATTGAAGGTAGTGAAATGCCTAATATGAAAGATTAAGGATGCCTTGTAAGATGGTTTAGACATTGTGAGAAAGGTGATGCACCAAGCATTGCTCAAGAGACAAAAAAGAAAGAGATAAAGAACTTAAATCAAAGTCAAATTTATAGATGGAAGTTGGTTTTGAAATAGAGTTACATGATGTTCTAATCTCAAGATTATTCTAGATGGACATTGGTTTTAAAAGAGATTTATGATGTTCAATAATTTGTTGGGAGAGTTGGTTAAACTTGTAGCAAATGAATTCTCTTTCCAATCATAAATTTGATAAAAATCTGGAAAAAGATTTAGACATCAACATAGTTCTACCATGATTCAACATCCATGCATTATAAGAAATTCTAAATAGTAAAAAATTCTTTATTCCAGACACTAAAAAAAAGTTTGATACAAAATTATATGACTCCATCATAAAGTAAACCTAAATATACTATACATCATCCACCAATGTTAATATATCACAGAAATCTAAAAGTTTTTCCAAAAGAAATATTATAGATATTATCAAGTTTACTATGCATCATCCACCAACGTTAATATTCTTTTCATTAGTGCTAATATTGACATAAATAATGAAGTTAAATAAATGATTTAAATTTAAGTATTTGAATCTGAAATTTAAGCACTTTACAATCAAAATAAATTCAAAATTTCCATTAACCTCAATTTCATGCACCTAATAGCGATTAAAAAGTAGAATTAATATCTTTTTTTTTTTTTTAAAGAAGCACAAGTATTAGAAGTTTTATGGTTTAGATTTACTTCGTATTAGTGTTATTTTTTATGTAATCAGTAGCAATGGTATAAGTGGTCTACAATTGAATAGCGACAAGTATTTTCGGATAAATTGTAAAAGATTGCATAGCCTGTATACAAAGTCGCTATCCCTGGGATAGGTATTACTGTAAGTTTCTTTGATTCAACTTAATGAATAGCAAAGAACTTTTTTTCCGATGAAAAAAAAAAGTATAATTAACCCATGAGTGAATAATGCTTCTTGCTGCATCCCCACATTTTACCCTATTAAATTCTCTCTTCCTCCGCCTCCCCCTCTAAGTGTTTAGAGGGAGAGCAAAATTCTCAATTCCTCAGCCTCGCTCTCATATGTGTTTAAAGGCCAAGCATTATTCCATTTCTAACACGAGAACATACACGCCTTAATTCCTTATAGATTATTTGTTTGATGCAAGCCATGCAATAGTTTAGACTTTAACCTCTTTAAGATTTGGATGATCCTCAAGAAGTTTGATTCCTCTATATGAATTTTTTTAATTATTTTTAAGTTACAACATCTCCCCCATACTAGGTTGCACCTCACTCCTCTCAATGCAATAAATTTTTTTAAATTTGAAATTGCAAATAAAATTTATTAATATTACAGAATAATAAAAATATTTAAAAATAAAATTCATTTTTATATTTAAAAATATAATTTAAATAAAAAATTACATTATAAAACTAATAATTAAAAAAAATCCAAGTCATAACATTTAGACTATTTACATCAATAACATAAAAAAATATATTCTCTACTTGAAAATTTCCAAAAACATATATTCAAAACTACTTAACATCACGGGAAAAAACTAAACTGTAGCAAACTCATATTCATTATTGTGATAACATGAGTTTTAGGCTGAATTAATACAAACTTGGTTAAAGTTTTATCTTATCCAAACTTCCCGTATGATAAAATTTTGCTTCGAAGGTTGGGTTTTATTTTAAATTCATTTATCCGTATAAATCAAAATTATAAATCAATCAAAACTCATACTCGATTTTAAATTATAAATCAATCAAAACCAAAGCACTAAATGCATCCGGGCTCCAACATAAACAGATTCAACGATATATGTTGGAGCCAGAGCGGCATTTAATGCGCTGCCGCTCGGTACTTACTTATCGCCAGGAATCTGAGTTTAGGCTTTGCTGCAAGTACAGATCTCAAAGGATTTTGCCAAGGATTTCGGCCATTGACACTCATCATTAACAGTAAATGACGGTATAATTCATGCACCGATACCATCATTAATTGTAAATGACCGTATAATTCATGCACCGCTACCTGATATGACTTTTCTCCACAGTAACCAACTCTGCCCAATTACCTGTTTAACTCCATGACTCCCATCTCTTTTCAAATAAAGGCCATGACTGAGCAGTGAGAACCAGAGATAAAATACTGTGCCTGCCACTCGACTCATTAACCTAATCTAACCTAAGTTGAGTAAGGTACTACAGTTAGTTAGGCATCAAACCGCTTTCAGGTTTCAACCATGATACCGTGGTGATTCTAGAATGCGTAAAGTTGGTTTCGGTAAAATACGGTTTAGGCGTGGGATTTATATACGGAGGTAGTGAGTGGAAGGGATGGAAGTGGAACACTAAACCAAAAGCAGAAGTAAAGAATAAAAGAATTCCTTGATTGATTTAAAAACAGATAAATTGATAATATACATAAGAATTTCAGTGCATATGTATATATCCTGATATACCCCGAAAAAAATCTAGCTCTGTGACTATCCTTTAATAGGAGGTACCTACCTGAATCCGTCGATGGCCATTCCCTGGAATTTGGTGTTGTCACACTGCCGCTGGAGCCATCGTCATTTCTCCGCGCAGGATTCGAATGCTTGCTTTGCATTTCTCCGCGCAGGACTCGAATGCTTGCCTTGCGCTTCCTAGGGACCGATCTGAAAGATTAAAACTGGAGAACCAAACAACGGAAAAGCAAAAGGAGGTCTGATAATAATATTATCATTTAAATTTATTAAAGATGATTCTCTACCTCTTCCTGCTTAACATTCCTCTTATGATTGCTGCTCCTGGATGATTCCTTCCTTCTTGTGCAAATGAATTAAAATTCCAAATAAAAAATCAAATTTATCAGTTATTTTCTTCCTGAATGACCGACTTCCAATAATCAAAGCAGGAAAGGAGACAAGAAACAAACATATCTAATCTATTATTTTCCTAACACAATATAAAATACACAACCAATAAAAATACAGATCTCCCGCCTCCCTGAACTGCAATTCGATTTAAATTTGACAATAGACTCACCGCCACCATTGAGGCCGATGGAGATCATCATCGCATCCTCCAGCCATTACCAGGCATCTGCTTTTGCTCATCCAAAGACTTCTTGGCAGTGTAAGAAGAGGAGGTCAATGAAACGAGATGAACTCAATAGAACTTGGATTAGCTTTTGTGAATGGTCGAATTCTCTCTACTGGTTATACACCGGTCAATCAAAATCTTTAGCAGCGTTGATAAGATATCTGGCAGTACGACTCAAATTTATCCTTTCTGCAACGCTCCCTCCCTACCTTCGATCCACTTTCACTGTTTCTTACAATTCATTAGGCATCCACAATTTCAAACAACATCTCTTATCTTCCACGGCCTCCTAATTCCATGTTTCAAAAAACTTTGAACTTCAATTTATATTTCTCCGATCATCTTCTCCTATTTTTGAGGGGGTTTGGTGCCATCAGGCCACAAGGTCGAACCCCGGGACTTGATGCTCTCTTCGATAAAAACACCTTAAGGTTTGTCGATCATCTTCTCCTATTTGAGGGGGTTTGGTGCCATCAGGCCACAAGGTCGAACCCCGGGAGGGCATCGATAAAAACACCTGAAGGTTTGTATTATTAATATCCTTATGGTTGCTTGATACTCTTACGCGGAATGCTCCGGTTTTGAGTTAGAGTTATTAAATATCTAATTAGGATTATTCGAATTACATTTATTGTTACTTTTAATTTTCCATTTTTAAATATAAAACAAGTTCAGATTGAATTATTATAATTATAATCATGATAAGTGATATTCTTATGCTCAGCGTTTCGTTACATGTAACAAGTTCGGAAGGTGATGTTCATTTATATATTTTTATGTATTCGAAGGGAATCATCTATGGACATAATCCTATTTTTAATTTTTTTATTTCTAAAGTTTTACATGGTTATAATTTTATTTATTAAATTAATTTTTATAAAAATCTATTTATCTTAAATGTAATTGGTTTTGAAACAGTGACGTAACTCTTGAAATTAGTGCTCCAAGAGGAGGGGGTGACCCAATATCGTCAGCATTTTACAGTACATGTGCATTGTGCAGAGACTGTACACTGCCCAATATTGTCAGTGTTTTATAGTACATGTGCATTGTGCAGAGAGCGTACACTACATTGTTTCAGTAGATGCACTACATGCAGCGACCGTGGCAATCTGCATGCATACTGTGCTACTGTGTTGGGCGAGTGGCAGTTGTACACCAATTTTGGCTAATTGCTAATTCAAGGGTTTTTTTTAGAATAGAGCAGCCACAGTAGAAGAGAAACGAGGAGGTAACCCAAGGATTCCAATCAAGAACCTACGTATAAACCAAGCATTGAAGTCTAGTAATCTAATCTGTCCAATATTATCCGTAATTTTAATCTCGATCCAATCCGTTCGCATTCTTTAGGCCTATATCCGTGGTGTAGGTAGGTTTTCATAAGAACTTTGTTTTTCTCCAATTTTCATCAATGGAAGCTGTAGAGGCCTCAGTGATGGCCATGGAACGATTCAAAAAGTAAGCGACGGGCTGGCAGGCGATTCAAAACAAATGCAGAACGGTTCGGTTCAAATGCGGTTAGGCACGGTGCCTTATCACTCTCTCTCTCTCTAGTTTTTTATTTGCTTGCTATCACTTTATTTGGGGACAGAAAGAGCTTTTGCTACTGTAATGACAAATTTTGTATGGCACATCTTATGGTTTACTAATCTTATGAGGTTTTATGTGATGATGTTAAATCTAGTTGGGCTATTCATTCATTAGAAGGCTGTCTACCTAATCCTTTTTTGCTTATAGTTTCATGTTATAGTTTTCCTTCATCATTATTTATGGTTGCACATTAGTTATGGGCTATGGAAGCTGCAGAGGCCTCGATGATGGCCATGGAAGCCGCAGAGGCATATAGAAGAAACACAAGCGGAGAGCTTATTCGGACGGGGCAGAGGAGCAGTCCAAGCAGCACAAACATCACAACAGCAATAGTGCTAGCAGAATAGACCTAGATAAAAATAAAGATACTCCTAACCTACGAAGAGACTCCTAGATAGAATCCTAAATAAAACAAATTTTATAACTAGGTTTATGAGATTCTAATTTTCTTTGTAGTGCCCCACCACTGATGGAATTTGACGAGCAAACTACCTGTCATGGGGCATTTTCCCTGTCAAATACAGTTTAAAATTTTGATTAACCGTAATTTATGAAGGGTAAGAAAAATTCTAAAACGTGTTTTCGAAGGGTATTAAAATTTCTAAAACATCTTCATAATATTAATTTATTAATAGTATTAATATATTTATCTTACATAAAACTAGATTTTGTAAATTCCAACTTTCAAAGCATACATTGACTAAAAATATAGAAACATCTATTAAATTAGATCTAATTCCATGTCTTTCCATTTACAAGTTGTAACCATACCTTTAATAAAAAAATAGAAACATCTATTAAATTAGAATTATTTTCATGTCTTTCCATTTACAAGTTGCATTGATTTTTCCTAAAATAAAAAACTCCTTTAACTCAATGATTTTTCCATTATTTTTTGACTTTTTTATTATTGCAATGAACTTACAAATTCCACTGCTCAATGCTCATTGATTACATTAAAATGTTACAAAAAGTTGGGAGTTGGAGAGCCTTGGAGACAGAGTTTGAGAATTATTTGCATTATCAAAGGTAATGCATGCACAATTTTTTTGGTATTATATTTAGTGATTTGTTTAGATTCAACATTTACTTAAATCTATGAGTTTGAATAAACGTTATAAAGTATGTATTTTTTAATAATTGTAAATAACATAAATAATTTATATAGATTCAGACTCAAAAGTCTTGGTTATATTTCTCTCATGGTTCAATTTGAGTGAAAGATGTAGAATTTAAATGAAGGGCAATACTAAATAAGGCACTGAGAGACATGAAATCTATGTGCGACATTTGGAATGAAATGTAGTTTGTAAAACAACAGAATATGTATATATATATACATATATATATAAAAGAGCATACAAAGCTATAATTTGTGGATTCCGTCCTTCATCATTATTATTTATAATTCTTGTGAACTCTACATGACTGCACTTGGTATGACTGCATTCTGTAATTGTTTAATTTCAGTGTCCATCATAGCCACCTGCTCCTTGAGATTTTGATTTTGCTCCCTAGACTCAAGTAGCTGCTTGAGGAGAAAAGCCGTCTAATGTTCTGCTACAATGAGCTTAAACTCCTTTAATTTTGTGAAGTATTGGGGAGCTGTACCCAATCGAATAATGGTCTGTTCTAGTTGCTTCATCCTTAAGTGCGCCTTGCCCTGGTCACTACCTTTTCTTGTCTTAGTTGTTTCTCAACTTTACGAAGGGCAAAGTTAAAAAAAGCAAAGCAAGGGCATGGACATATTAGATTTACAAAGGCCTGTATCTATTTTATAACGATTAGATTTACAAAGGCCTGTATCTATTTTATAATGATTAGATTTACAAAAGCTTACATATCTATTTAAAATCTGGATTGTGATTACTATTTTTTTTAAGAAGACTTCATCATTCAAGGCTAAAATTTTAAGCAAAACCTTTTATGATGGATAATATAAAAACCCAAAACGTCAAAAAAAAATTAATCTGACCGATAGAATGAAAACCAAATTCCAACACTGCGTCCCCACCCTATGATCTTGCAGGTCTGATATCAAAGCATATCAAAGCAGGGAAAAAGCAGAAACCATACAGAAAAAATCAACAAAATCATTTGCATAATTTTATGAAATCGTAATCTGATATAGTTCTGGAACTTTTATTGACTTTTTGTGGTAATTTGCAAATCTCATGCGCCAAAATATTGGTTGTATTCCCCTCCTCGGTTTTTGAATTTTTTGACAACTTCAAATTTTGGGATTCCAAAAACCTAATCGAGTCTTTTTGGAGAAGTCGAAATAGCTGAAAAAATGTCACACGCCCAGGAGGAAAGCCCGACCGGATTTTGACGCCCAGGATTTCCATTATAATAAAACAAAAGAAAATTCCTTTGCCTGGCCGAAGAAATCGTTTCTAAAAAAACCTCCGCTGGTTAGAGAAAAATTCGTTTGCAAGGAAAGTTGTTGAGCAATGCAAAATCCTCTTACCGAGCAAATCAAACTCATTTTTCCAGCAAATCCAATTTCCTTTATAGAGCAAACGAATTTTTAAGCCAAACAAAGGAAATTGTTTTCTATGGGAAGGAAAATTTTGTTGCAACTTGTTAGTATGAATAGTTTGCAAAAGCAGTGGGAGAAGTTCTTCGAACAGGACGAGGGCGGTGGAAAATGCATGGAACAGGGCAGAGGATTCAAATTTGGACAGCTGAGGAATAGGAATGTGTGAGTCCAATTTGTGAATACTGGCGCGCCACTGTGCATTAATGCAGGTCATGTATATTAAATGGTTGTGTTGACAATGTACTCCCTGCTATGATTCATTATCTATGCCATTCAATTATTTTTTTAGCATAGTGCTTAAAGCTTCTTGTTTGTTTATTTTCCATCGTTTCAATGTTCTAGTAAGTTAAGACTTGGGAATGCCTATACCATCTTCGTTTGTTCGTGATTCTTCAACTACGCAACTACTTATTTGGTATATAATTTTATTTATTGAAATCAACATTTATGAAGTGTATTAAAAGCCTTGGCCATCTACGTATGAGACAATTTATTAGATTGATGCCCAACCGCCAATAACTGATAATTCTAATCCACAAATGAGCCCGGGAACCATTACAAATTGGGGAGAGACTTGGCCGAGTAACTAAACAGGGAGTGGAATGGCTCATCTTCACCAGATTTTGTATATAGTCATTATTAACCCAAGGAAAGGAAGAGACCAACCCATGGTTATTGGGTACCCGGCCTAGAGAATAGTATAGGAAAAACCCTACCTCACTAAAGGAATAGACTCAAATAATTCAAAATAATTCAAATTATTTCTTTAATTCGAAAGAGGACTTTCAAACTAGGATCATATGAAAAATAAGAGCTTGTAATACACACTATTCTCAATAGATAGGTTAGAAAAACCTTACCTCACTAAAGGAATAGACTCAAATAATTCGAAATAATTCAAATTATTTCTTTAATTCGAAAGAGGACTTTCAAACTAGGATCATATGAAAAATAAGAGCTTGTAATACACACTATTCTTAATAGATAGGTTAGAAAAACCCTACCTCACTAAAGGAATAGATTCAAATAATTCGAAATAATTCAAATTATTTCTTTAATTCGAAAGAGGACTTTCAAACTAGGATCACATGAAAAATAAGAGCTTGTAATACACACTATTCTTAATAGATAGGTTATTCTTGATGTGTGATGAACTTATTACACTTCAGGCCACTCACTCTAAGTCTTTTTAAGATGGCATGTCATGTCCCAAATTTGGAATTGGGTCACAATGGCCTAATCACATTAGCCATATTCATTAGAGTTTGCAAAGTTGATGTTAAGGGTCAAATAATTGCCAAGGAGGAAAATTACTAGTTTCCTAGGTTTGGGGTGGAAGCTTTGGGATTTGGAATAATGGGGATAATAAATGATGTTTGAACATTAGAATGGCATAAATATTTAATAAAGGAGCTAAATAAATATATACAAGTGAAAATCAAAGTGGCATTTCATCATGAAGACACATGGAGGAAGTGGGACCCACATATGGCTAGATTTCCCCACTACATTTGGCATCATTCTCTCACCAATTCGAATTCAAGGTGAATGGTAACATACTTGGGGAATTCCAAAAGGTATTATTCATGGAATAACTCATCCAAGGTCGAAATATAGAGGAAGAGTAACTCCCATGGAAGAGGAAGAGGCAATTTGGAGCTAGTGAGACACTTGGGCTAGATTCCCTAGCTCTATGACAACAATGATGAAGATGCTATGACACCTATGACACAAATCAGACCTGAAGGCTGACATATGACATATATGACATGTCAGGGCTAAAAATAGACTCCAAGAGGGCGCTCAAGGGTGTTAGGGCAGCTAAGATGCTTCCACATGTGATTTGGTGGAAGTGGGAGACTAGGAATTGTTGTACAAGTGGCGTTCTTTGGAATCTCTTCCCAACTTGAGTTGGCATGAGTCTCTTGGAAGGAATTCGACCCATGGAGGCCATTAGAACTTTATAAATGTCAATAAAAAAGAAGGAAACCAGCTTTTGATCATTTTTAGAATTTGCAATTGCATTTGTGAAGAGGGAGAGCTAGTGGATGACTAGTTTCTTGCCTTAGCCAATTTCGAGGGTGAAAGATTCCCATCCAAGTTGGCAATTGGAAAGGCCATTCAGACCTTTCATTTGGAGCTTTAATGGAGTCTTTATTTGCAGGTGTAAGCTACAGGGCAGCTCATGGTTTCTTCTATTGCAGCTCGCTCCTTCAACCATTTCCAATTTTGATGGCATATTCTTGATCCTTGAGGGAGGGCGTTTTTGGTGAGCTATTGTACTCTTTGGGGGAGCTTCTAATGCCCCATTTCTTTTGTAATATGAAGTAAATACTCTGTTCTTCATCTCCAAAAAGTTTCAGGTCGAAATTCCAAGTAGAAATGTATAAATCTCATTTTTAATGGAAGAACAATGCCATTTCCCCACTACCTTGTTGTGAGCCAATGTATTGATGATGATTTCGAATGAATGGATGATTCTCTGATATATTTGTGATAAATATACTGCCATGGATGTATTATACAAGTTTCATGTACTGTACTTGAGAATTTGAAGCATTTTTACTCAGTTTAATTGCATTGGGAGAAGAAATAGTGCCATTTCCCCAAGGGTCGAATTGGGGATTTTTGCAGTTGAATGGAAGAGGGTGAGAACAGTTGTAATAAACCATTAATGGTGCATATGAGACCTTAATAACATAATTAACACATTACATACCTCTGTTCATAAATTTGAGTGGGTTTGGAGGCATTTGGGAAGCCATTTTCAGTACTTACCTTAGGGGGATTTGAACCCCAAATTACTAGTAAAATTGCATACTTGGTCTAGAATCTTAAGAGAGTTTGCAGAGGTATTTTGGTGGCCATATGTTATCCCTGAACATCATATTCAATTCCTAATATCATTCATAAACCTTCCTTGAATATTTGAAGGCATTTGGAGTCAATTTGAGACCTAGAGACCAATACTAGTCAAAGGGAAATCACTAGTAAAGTTACCTACATTGACCAGAATTGAAAGAGTATTTGCAGAAGTGTTTTAAAGGTACAAAGGCATCCCTAAAACACATATTTATGTTCTAATATCAGTCATATACCTTCTCAGAATATTTGGGATCATTTGGGGCAAATTTGGGACCTAGAGATCGAAACTAGTCAAAGGTCGAACCAAGGAAAAAAGTGGAAAATTGCAATTTTAATAAAATTCCTAACAAGGGACATTACAGTGGTATCAGAGCATGATCTTGGCACCTGATATGGTATAATATTCATGAGGACAATAATTCAGGTACCACCATTAGATATTGAAACCGAAAGTGCTTTTGTTGAAGAAAAAAAAAAGTAGGAGAAGAAGAGCAAATTTTTTGAGGAAACTATGACTAGGGATGAAAAGGGAGCCTCATATGATGGTGAGGAGCATATAAAAATTATGAAAACAATATTTGAAGATATGACCAAGCAACTTAAGGAAGGATTCGAATTGTTTTCTATCGAACTTGTGGAAAAAATTATTGATTTTAAGGAAACCAAGGGGAAAAATGCATCAGCTTGCTTGAAGGAGCAAAAGGAAGAGACATCACAAGATCATGAAGAAGAGTCTATTGAAAATATGGAAGATCATTTCGAGACACCTTCTAGCTTAGACATGAACCAAAGAGCATCTACTGATGGATGCTTAAACTATGAAGGAGTACCTACTGATGGGTGCTCACACCTCTATGTTGGTGACATAGAGATCACTTTTGAAAGTGTTGCTGCAAGCCCAAGTTCCATTAAGCATGATAATGAAGACCTTGCAGCAGTTGAAGAAGAACCAAGATCAACTTCTCCATCACCACTTGAGCTTCATGAAGTTGGTCCAAGAAAAAATGAAGAAGATGAGGAGGTTCATTTGCAAGAGCCTCATTTTCTTGAAGGGTCCTTAAAGATGAATGAAAAGAAGATCCAAGAGTCCCTCAGCATTCTCCATGACACTCAAGCATTGGTGTCAAATTCTTCTTGGAGAGCTACTTCATTGGAGGAAACATCCTTCCTTGAAGACATGGAGAAGATTCAAAGAGCAATGTGCCACATCAAAGGTAATTTCATGTCTTTGCTTTTTGATAGAAACCATTTGTTTGAGCTTAATGAATTGTTACATGATGCATACTTGAAGAATAATGAGGATATTCATAAGCTCACAATTCAAAATGAGCAACTTCTTGAAAAGTTGCAAGATACTTGTTTTTCCTCCTATGTTTCAGATTGTCAAATGGTAGATTGTTTGGAGGATTCTCATGACATGGTGGATCATGAGAAATGTGAAAACTTGAATGTTCTTGATGTGTTTGAAGATGAACTTGAAGAGATCCAAACACTTGATGTGGTGGAAGAAGAATTTGAATTGCCTCTTGATGACGGTTGTGCAATTTTTAAAGAAGAGCATGATTCATCTACATTGGAACCAAACTATGACAAAGAGTTCACACTTTTGAAGGAGCTGCATGATACTACCCATATGGATCCTCCCCATGATGAAACTTCTGTACTTTTTGATCATTTGGGTGATTTGGTTCATTCTCCTACATCCTACAATTCCATGTTTTGCAACATTAGTCTCAATGAAGTATGGGTGAAAGGGTTCTTTTTGATGGTGCCACATGAGGAGTATGATATGGTTGGAGCACATTCTTATTCACATTTGCAGCAGCATACTTTATTACTTTATGATGATGCACATCTACATGGATGCACCTATGATATGCATTTGAGTCACTTGAAGACTCATGGTTTTTCTTGCTCAACACTTGATTCATTTGATGTTGGAGGAACTTCATCCAACACTTGGGTGAATAGATTTATGATTGGAGAACATTTTTGTTGGAAGCCACATACTTTGTTATATCTTTATGATAATCACATTCAGGGATGTATGGGTGAGACTTCTTTGAGTCATTTGAAGTCTCCTTGTTTTTTCTGCTCATTATTTGGTTCAGATTTTAGTGGAGATTCTTCATTCACTTCTTGGATGAAAGAATACATGGTTGAATATTTTGATGCATATCACATCCTTTTGGAGCAGCATTATAGGACATGGGATCCTCACCTATGTCATTGGAGCAGATTTGATTGGTCACTTGAAGCTTGTATGCACTTGGAAAATGGTGGTCTACTTGCTTGGAGGTATAAGCACCTTCATGACTCTTTGATTAAGCATATCCTTGATGTACATTTTCATTATGTTGTTATGTACTTTGATGATATATATTTGGTACTCATGATGTTTGGAAGGATGCATACAAGAAAATGGGATCCAGGAATCCTCTTAACTAATGGTGTGGGTTGGAGAGCACTCTTAATTATTGGGGTGCAATACAAGCAATGGGACCCTGGAATAATTTTTATCTCATTGGTTTCAAATTTTTTGGGGAAACAAGCAGTATGGGAGATGGATTTCCCCACTTAATGAAGTGATTTTTATCAGAGTAGTGCAGCATCAAGCATGTTGGTTCCTCTCTAAAATATTCATGGAAACTCAAATACTCAAGGTTTGGCAATTCAATGGCAACTTCAAAGAATTATACAGAAAGCAGGTTCTTCAACACCTATGTTTGAAATTGCTTGAGGACAAGCAATATTGGGAAGGGAGGATTTGTCATGTCCCAAATTTGGAATTGGGTCACAATGGCCTAATCACATTAGCCATATTCATTAGAGTTTGCAAAGTTGATGTTAAGGGTCAAATAATTGCCAAGGAGGAAAATTACTAGTTTCCTAGGTTTGGGGTGGAAGCTTTGGGATTTGGAATAATGGGGATAATAAATGATGTTTGAACATTAGAATGGCATAAATATTTAATAAAGGAGCTAAATAAATATATACAAGTGAAAATCAAAGTGGCATTTCATCATGAAGACACATGGAGGAAGTGGGACCCACATATGGCTAGATTTCCCCACTACATTTGGCATCATTCTCTCACCAATTCGAATTCAAGGTGAATGGTAACATACTTGGGGAATTCCAAAAGGTATTATTCATGGAATAACTCATCCAAGGTCGAAATATAGAGGAAGAGTAACTCCCATGGAAGAGGAAGAGGCAATTTGGAGCTAGTGAGACACTTGGGCTAGATTCCCTAGCTCTATGACAACAATGATGAAGATGCTATGACACCTATGACACAAATCAGACCTGAAGGCTGACATATGACATATATGACATGTCAGGGCTAAAAATAGACTCCAAGAGGGCGCTCAAGGGTGTTAGGGCAGCTAAGATGCTTCCACATGTGATTTGGTGGAAGTGGGAGACTAGGAATTGTTGTACAAGTGGCGTTCTTTGGAATCTCTTCCCAACTTGAGTTGGCATGAGTCTCTTGGAAGGAATTCGACCCATGGAGGCCATTAGAACTTTATAAATGTCAATAAAAAAGAAGGAAACCAGCTTTTGATCATTTTTAGAATTTGCAATTGCATTTGTGAAGAGGGAGAGCTAGTGGATGACTAGTTTCTTGCCTTAGCCAATTTCGAGGGTGAAAGATTCCCATCCAAGTTGGCAATTGGAAAGGCCATTCAGACCTTTCATTTGGAGCTTTAATGGAGTCTTTATTTGCAGGTGTAAGCTACAGGGCAGCTCATGGTTTCTTCTATTGCAGCTCGCTCCTTCAACCATTTCCAATTTTGATGGCATATTCTTGATCCTTGAGGGAGGGCGTTTTTGGTGAGCTATTGTACTCTTTGGGGGAGCTTCTAATGCCCCATTTCTTTTGTAATATGAAGTAAATACTCTGTTCTTCATCTCCAAAAAGTTTCAGGTCGAAATTCCAAGTAGAAATGTATAAATCTCATTTTTAATGGAAGAACAATGCCATTTCCCCACTACCTTGTTGTGAGCCAATGTATTGATGATGATTTCGAATGAATGGATGATTCTCTGATATATTTGTGATAAATATACTGCCATGGATGTATTATACAAGTTTCATGTACTGTACTTGAGAATTTGAAGCATTTTTACTCAGTTTAATTGCATTGGGAGAAGAAATAGTGCCATTTCCCCAAGGGTCGAATTGGGGATTTTTGCAGTTGAATGGAAGAGGGTGAGAACAGTTGTAATAAACCATTAATGGTGCATATGAGACCTTAATAACATAATTAACACATTACATACCTCTGTTCATAAATTTGAGTGGGTTTGGAGGCATTTGGGAAGCCATTTTCAGTACTTACCTTAGGGGGATTTGAACCCCAAATTACTAGTAAAATTGCATACTTGGTCTAGAATCTTAAGAGAGTTTGCAGAGGTATTTTGGTGGCCATATGTTATCCCTGAACATCATATTCAATTCCTAATATCATTCATAAACCTTCCTTGAATATTTGAAGGCATTTGGAGTCAATTTGAGACCTAGAGACCAATACTAGTCAAAGGGAAATCACTAGTAAAGTTACCTACATTGACCAGAATTGAAAGAGTATTTGCAGAAGTGTTTTAAAGGTACAAAGGCATCCCTAAAACACATATTTATGTTCTAATATCAGTCATATACCTTCTCAGAATATTTGGGATCATTTGGGGCAAATTTGGGACCTAGAGATCGAAACTAGTCAAAGGTCGAACCAAGGAAAAAAGTGGAAAATTGCAATTTTAATAAAATTCCTAACAAGGGACATTACATGGCATCATGTAGTGAATTTTGAATTCCCTCCCACATCCATTTCTATTTGAATAAGATTTGTTGGTGGGAGAATGAAGTGAAGTATGGAAGATGGGCATAATGGTAGCAAGTGGGATGGAGATATTGGTATTTGAATAAGATTTGTTGGTGGGAGAATGGAGTGAAGTATGGAAGATGGGCATAATGATAGCAAGTGGGATGAAGATATTGGTAGAGCAATTTTGATAAGACAGGTTTCAAACATTGATAGTTCTATCCAAGGATTTTATTAATGACAATGAATTTGCTTGCAATTCTGGAAGTCGAGGACCAAGACACATAATGAAATAAAGAAAAAAAAAGGTTCATTCATGCATCATTTTAAATATAAATGAAAATTTTAGAGCCCCAGAGTACGACAACTAATTACCAGTTCAAATATTTTATGGAGGATTTGGTAACATGGAACTTAAAAGTTTACTATTAATGAATCGACTATCTACACATTTATACAGCATTACTAAACATTTTTTTATTGGAAATTATTTTATTCCACCATGATCGAGCTAATTTTTGAAAAAATATGTACAACATAACAAATAGTATTTCATCTATTTTTATATTTGAGGTAATGTGAGTTTACAGAGCGAGTATTTCATTTATTTTTATATTTGAGGTAATGTGAGTTTACAGAGCAAGACAACAAATGGACATACCTTCAATCCATTCTTGCTTCAAAATGTGGACCACGCAAGGCTGTAATGTGTTCTTGCTTCAAGAATTAATATCTCGACTACTGTTCACTGCTCAAACCAAACCAAGACTGCAATATATCCTTTCAAAGATTTAATCACTCCCGCTCCCGCTCAATATTTAATATTTGGACCACTATTACTCGGGCTAATGCTGCAATTTATCCTTGCTTCAAATATGTGGACTACTGCTCACGTTCTTCACTACAAGAAAAAAGGCATTTTAGCCTCACATTAGCACCACTATTTGTAAAGGAATTGGGAAATCCTCAATTTTCAAATAGTGGTGCAAAAGTGGAGATAATGTGGGGATACGCAAGTGGTGCTAAGATTTATGGTGCAAAAGTGGTGTTTGTAAAAAAGTTAATTTTGGTGTTAAATGAATATGTGGCATTCCATGGTGTATGGTGCAAACCACCAAAACCAATCCTAGGTGGATTGAGATTTTGTGGTGCAAAACACCAAAAATCAATCCAACATGGATTAAGACTTTGTGGTGCAAAACACCAAAAACATTATTATTATTATTATTATTATTATTATTATTATTATTATACACAAAATTGTATATGGTGCAAAGCACCATAAAATAACAAATGGTGCAAAGCACCACAAAATAATAAGTGGTGCAAAAAAAAATATAAATCACATACTATATATATGATTTATATTTTTTTGCAAAATATATATATAGAGATTTAATATAATCAACGAAGCCTTTGTCATCTGTAAGCTAGAGGAGCACTCTCATTAAATGGATCAACTTCATCCTAAGCTTTGTAAAGAAGTGCATTTCCATACTTATAATAAGTTGTAACACACACGAGAGCAAGATCACCAAAACCTGTGACCCTCTTGTTTATTGAAAGTTAGACATTATATTGCAATAAAATAAGCCCAAAACATTACAATATTTGATCTAACAAATAAAATAGATGGAAACCTAAACATAATATATAAAACTTGGACAACTAACAATATGAGTGTAAATAAAAAGAAGTTGTAATGATTTTAATTTAAATGACAAACAAAAAAACAAAAAAGCTATGTGTAAAGATTAAAACCAAAGAATTAATTTTTTTTAGTAAAATTCTGAAACAGAAAAGCATCACCTACTAATTTATGGTTAATTGACTATAATAACATGAATAAACAAACAAACTAAAGATTCTTAACACAACCCACTTATTGCTTTCCAAATAAAAGCTATCACCATGAAAAATGAAAATCAATTTATAATAGTATAGGAGTTCCCATTTATTAGTTACAAGTTCACTAAAGGGAATCCATCTTAACCCGGCTCTTAAGCACCTACACACAGACATCAAAGTACATTTTCCTTGTTTCTTTTTTTTCCTTTTTTGACATTAGATATGTCATCATTTTTTCTTTTTATGTAATAGCATAACACACACATGGCACAATTTTACGATAAGAACACCTCATTTCCATCAGTCAAACTAAACATATGGAATGACAATGTGTTCAGTACTATCTACGGTCCATTATAAGAACAGCCAATCAACGATAAGTATAGTTTCCCACAAAATATATTAACCCCGTATCGTATGCTATCAACATATACCAACAAAGTTAAGTGCCAACAAAAAAATTTAAAAATGAAGATAACAATAAAATATGCCATTCGTCCTGAGCAATCAACATATAGCAACAAAGTTAGGTGCCAACAAAAAAAATTAAAAATGAAGATAACAATAAAATATGCCATTCGTCCTGAGCTTTATAACTGCATATGTACAAATAAATGGATCTCAAATCAACTACTAAGATCACTTTATTATTATAATTATGTTACCATGATGATAATGTCTCGGTTGAGAGCGCCATGCACCATCCACAAAGAACTTCCAGGAAAGCGAACAGAACGAGATAGACTTTGGGCATGAATTATGAACTCTTGGTCTAAATTACCAGTTTCTGATATTGAGACAATATGATATATTAACAAATGGCATGATTAATATAAGTATCATTAACGAAAGAAGACTAAAGTATCATATATGATGATGTTTTTGAGATTTTTCATTCCCACTTAAAGAACTCGGTGATCAAAAACCTATTAGAATCAAGATCTTACAACTACAAATAGGGGAGAAGCATAGAGTATAACAGTGGCCACTATTCTTGCAGTTCCTACAATGATCTTCTTATGCTGGTGATAATGGACACCACAAAAAGAAGATATCGCGATAGCCCAAAACAACATCCACACGCCAACAACCATCATGCCCATATTCCTCTGCAAACAAAAAATATATTTTTTATGTAAACAGTTTTCACTTCCAAAAGCAAAAATTATATTCTATTGAAAACTATTCACTAATTGAAGGTAGAGAACCTAAATTAACATTATTTAGAGACAAAATATGATGAAATTTGTACCCTTGTTTTTGGTGGATCGAAATTGAGATAGATGCAAACGAAGCAGTGCTGTAGAAGGAGGCTAATGCCGTTCACAGCCATCATAACCACGTTTTTCCACCCATTATTGATTAGCAGCGACCCATACTATGTGTATAGAGACAATTGAAGAGAGCTATTGCATACAGAATGCCTGAGAAACTCTTTTTGTACTTCTCTTTTCTATCACCCTCTTGAAAGTAGCGTCCTGAAAGTAGTGTTGTTGACGAACATTCCACAATAAAATTTTAACGTTACACATTATATTTAGTACTGAATTCTTCCTTAAATTTCAGTTTCTTGAATTTTAGTTTCTTGATACGTGAGAATATTACTACTTACATTGATGCACCACACTTCTTGTAATGTCATGTCAAATAGATCAGTTGGCATGATTAATATTCATCTACAACCTATCGAGACTACTTAAAATGAATAAAATAATTCATATATATTTATTGAAGACTGAGACAATGCTTATGTTCAAGAAAATGGTAATTTTGACATACCTAAAATGCGAACCACCAAATGTACTAGTTGATCATTTCTTTGTTAATTATTCCTGTCCAGCTAGCCACCGAGCTATACAGAAATTATACCTAAGCCTTAGATTACACTCTAAAACTCGAGGGACACACTTGAACATAGAGCAAGGGGAACAGGGTGGGGGAACACCAATTGCACCAAGGCAGGGATGGGCCATCGCTTTGAAGGAACCATTTGGGAGGCAGCCGAGATAGATGCCGAAGCAGGCCTCAACCCAATCCAGTTTTGGAAGGTATGGTAAACATGGATACTTGGGAAGAGGTTAGGGAAATTATCATCTCTCGAGGAAAAGAGAAATGAACAGGCCCTAAAAGGTCCAACTCTGATGCTATGGACATTTACCTCAGTGAAGAGAAAGCTGCTGAAAGGTGTAAGATTGAAGTGGGGTCAAAAGGAGAAAAGGCAACGATTCCCTTTGTAGGTAAAGTGGGGACTTCAACAAGCGATCCTGTCAGCAGCTCGCCTGTGTATAGTGAATGCATTAATCAAGCCTTTGTTGTTCTAATTTTAGTTCAGCAATTCCAAAAATGATTGCTAGTCTAGATTTATTTGAATTCTTTCATGGAGAGGACGTATTGTGTGCATTTAATAACTCTTGACATTTCCTGACCTTGATAATGCAATTCTAATGCTGAAGGGGTAATAAACGGCAGAGAAGCTTTCCAATAATTAAAAAACTGCAGCATGAACAAATACAGACAAAAAAATTACCAAAATTATATTTAAAAACACTTGCAGGACAGAATATGTTTTTAACTCTGTGGCGGTGTTTTTGGTGGAAAATAAATAACAATTGAGCAGTCTTCAACAAAACTTACAGTATGGTCACCATCGAACATCTCTCAAGTAAAATGCGATATGTTAAACATGATCCAAACTAATGACAAAATGCAACAAGCAACACAGTAAAAAATACTTTGACCATACATAACCAATGCATGACAAGATTTCAACATCAAATACTAAACCAAATCCTCTGTCCTGTCTTTTTATGATTGATTGGGCGAGTTAGAAGGTTATCCCATGAAGTTTCTCATATCTATAAATTATTATATTCTACTTTTTTCCCAAAGGAAGTACGGGATGGATTTCCATAAATTTAAGTTTGAAATGATTTTTTTTCAAGTTTTTGGATGGATTTCTATAAATTCAAGTTTGAAATTATATCATTTTTTAAAAGTTAAAGAAGCTTTATGTTTCTGAAAAAAAAAATTATTACTAAGTTGACATACCAAGAACATATTTTCACTTAAAAAAACAATTTACCACTAAGTACAGATTACCAAGAATGCATTTTCACCTAAAAGGAATTCCCTCGCATCATATTAAAGCACCCAGGTTGGAATGATTTCGGTCTAAAAAAAGGCTTGCCAAACAATTTTAAAAATACAGGATGGGCGTCGAGGGGCTCGCAGGCATAATCCATCCACTGGGGTATTTAACTCTCTGTTTTATTTAACCAATTCGATGAATTCATGCATTTCCGGTGATTCCTTCCTCTAAGGCCAGGGAGGCAGCATAACGAGAGCGCGCAGCTTAAATCCAAGACCTATTAAAAGAAATCTCTTGAGAAGCTAGTTTCTTATTTTGTGTTGGTCCAGCCAATTAAAAAAACCTTCTGAAATGTAAAGACCCTTGTTTTTAGTGGGTAAAAAGATTGTAATGAAGCTTATGCATTTTAATTTGACTATCAATTTCAGGTAACCTTATTCGTCTCATATAAACCCAAGCGGATTTGACACAGTAAACCCAAAATGCTAGATAAGAGCACAAGAATTTAAATTCTTAAATGGAACACTGTAGAAGATTTGTAAAAGATTTTAAAAAAAAATAGGAAAACAAAGCGTTATAACTAATTTGGAAGACTGAAAAGATTTAAAAAAAAAACAGAGAAGAAAATGTCCACTTTCACAACGAGCTGTAAATAATTCTAACCACATGTCGAAAGCAAATCAAACCTAATTTTCGATGCTCGGCTTAGAAAATAAACGGCATCAACAGAGTATCCCTTTTGAAACAGAGTATCCACATCCTCTTTCAATGCATTGCATCCCTTTTGAAACAGAGTATTCACATCCTCTAGGGTTTTAGGCAAGGGTAAGGGCTCTTGCTCAGTATCTGCCGCTTCTCCGCTACCAGCATCACTTCCATTCATGAGAAAACCCTCAATCGGGGAAGCTCAGACAGCTACGTCACCATATCTCTGGCTTCCTTAACTTCGCCGGCTCCGGTTCGGGCAGTGAGGGTTCCAGGTTCCGCGGCACTTCGAGTTCATTTTCTCTGCCATTGGTAATTGAACTCTTGACCCCGTTGGGATCCTCTAGAATGGAAATTTTAATAGAGACTGCAGACGGTGACGAGATGGGTAAGTGAGCTAAGTGATCGATTGCACATAACTCGAATTACTTTGTGGGTAGCAAGGAAATGGGTCCGTGGAGCAAAAGGAGGGGAGGATTGAAAACCAGAGGACTAGAGGGAAAGCTTGAGCTAAGTGATCGATTGCACATAGCTTGAATTAGTTTGTGGGTAGCAAGGAAAATGGGTGCGAGAAGCCAAAGGAGTGGAGGCTTGAAAACCAGAGGAATAGAGGGAAAGCTTGAGCTAAGTGATCAATTGCACATAACTCGAATTAGTTTGTGCGTATCCAGGAAAATGGGTCAGGCAAGCCAAAGGAGTGGAGGCTTGAAAACCAAAGGAATAGAGGGAAAGCTTGGGGTCAGGATTTTTGCGGGAAGGAGTGGAGGTTTGAAAATCAGAGGAATAGAGGGAAAGCTTGGGCTCAAGATATTTGCGGGAGAGTTGTGCAGGTAAGGATAAATTGTTGAATAAGAATAAAATGTCCCAGCTCATATCACCCAAGGGCGGGAAGCTGCAAATGAAAATTTTTGGTTTATTTAGCAAATGAAAATTTTTGTGGAAGTCAATGTTTATCTTCATTTTAGGTAAAGGTTAAATATATAATAAATGTTTATTTATGTTTCAAAACTATTTAAATATATGTGACTAAGTATTATGATGAAAATGTTTGCGGAAGGTCAATGTTTACTTTCATTTTAGGGAAAGGTTAAATATATGGTAAATATTTATTTATGTCTTAAAAGCTATTTAACTATATGTGACTAAGCCGTATTTTATGATTTTATTTTTCCGTTTTTTAATATGATTAGTTTATTTGAAATAGTTAATGTTTGTGGCTACTCAACTTTAGCAATGGGCCATGGTCCCGTGAATAATAAATGTAAAATAAAGTGTATCAACTTAAGAGAATTAAAGATTAGATTATTACCTAAAATTTAGATAAATAGTAAAACTTTATTTATGTTTTGAAATACATTTATAAAGTGTTTCAACTTAAAAGAATTAAAGATTAGATTATTTTACCTAAAGTTTAGATAAATAGTAAAACTTTATTTATGTTTTAAAAATTATTTAAAGATGTGTGACTAAGCATATTTTATGGTTTTATTTTTTTAATATGATTAATTTATTTGAAGGAGTTAATGTTTGTAGTTGCTCAGCTCTAAATAGTGTTGCCGTGAATAATAAATGTAAGATAAAGTGCATCAAAATAAGGGCATTAAATATTAAACTACCAATTGCACCTTAAGGGTAAACAACATCATAAAAAGTTATGGTTAAAATGTAATATATTTATGCGTCCTTGCCTCATGCTTTGTAGGGACTCTTAGGAATCGATTTGCATAGATTTGTGTGTTTTCTGATTTAATTCATATTGGTATATTCAAATTTGATAAGTTATGTGAAGTTTCACTTTATAAACAATATTGATTTTTAATACATGGAGGCATGTAGTGAGTTTAGATCATATTGGCAACTTTTCAAGCTTTTCACAATTAGTTTATGCCATGTTTCTCTTTGCATAGTTTTATTTTCAATTTTTTTGTATGTTTTTAGGTGGCAAGCTTTGGCCATTTAATGAACTATGTCAATCGTTTAATGAACTGTGACACCTTGTTATCACTTGCCATTATCCCATATTATTAGCTGCCACCATCACTGACACCGTTTTCATCTTTGATCTTTCACCGCCTTTCATAGCTTTTGTTTCCTAACACCATTCTTCTTCAGTGCTACCACAAGAATTATGGATTGATCATCAAGGGTTCAAAGGAAAGTAGAACATGTCAGTGTTAGTGTTGCTGCTCCTCCACGTCCAAGAGTTGTTGTTCCTCCAACAGTTGTTGTTCATGCTACAAAGGTTGCAAATGCTCACGACTTCATCAGGTAAATACTAAAATTGTTAAACATGAACATAATCTTTATGCAATAAATTAGGACATATTTAATCGGATGAAAAAAAACCAGATTGTTTAGGCAATAAATTAGGACATGTTGGGGATTGTAGTGTTTGTTTCCTTCATGGGCCATCAAACTGACAAAGGGATTTTTCTTGTGGGCTTCAACTCTTCTCACACTCTCTGCATGTCCTAGCCAATATCCTCTAGAAAAAATCCTATTATGACTAAGGCCTTGTTGATGGCCATCGAGCCCTAGAAAATTCCTTTAGTGCTTAAGCCATATAGGCCCAAAGACCAATCCATGAAGTCAACTACCTCCTAATGGAACGCATATAACTAGTAAGAGATAAAATATTTTTTATGATGTTTTGAGGCCTCATTCATGACCTCTTATTGCCATCCATACCCAAATTTAGAGGCTAAATATATCCAATAGGGTTATTTTGTGGAGGTATGAGATGTCATCCAAGGACTTTGAACCTTATAATTTTTTCTCACCTATATATTTCCAAGATATTGAGAGTTATACTTAGTTCTCAAAACATATTAATGGCTCTCATATTTCCACTAAGAGTCATACTTAGTTCTCAAAACCTCTTAATGTCTCTCATATTTCCACTTAGAGGTTGTATATCCCTTACAGAGGGCATGTGTTGTAATTTGAGGAAATATTAATGGTCCTTGATCCCTGCAAGCTTTCTTTATAAATTAAGGCATTGGATCCTTCCCAACCATTTATATGGCATTGAGATACATACATGGATATCAAACCTCCTAATGGATTTAGTATACACCCATGGAATCCAAACACCCCTTAGATAGGTCTTGTGTGGTGGTTTCCAACCTCCTTGCTAGCCCTTTATCCCTAGGTGTGTATGTTTAGGGAATATGTCCTAGGATTTCTACATTTACCTTATCTAGATCCATGACCTATATATGGGGATTAAAACCTACTAATTCCGATCCCATCCTCATTTAAAGGACATGTATCCATAGTATATAAGAATTATTGCAGTTTGAAGCCTTGATCATGGCCCTCAATCCCAATAAGCTTCCCTTAGGACCTAAGGCCCAAGATCATTCTTTGACAATTTCTATAATCTGAGATACTATTTTGGTTCTCCAAACCTCTGAAAAATATCTATATCCCCACTTATAAGCTAAATATTCCCTATATAGGTGTGTGTTGTGGTCTAGGGACTCTAAGTCCTCAAAGTTACCTATAGGGCTTAAGGCTTCGGTTTATTCCTCCAAATATATATAGGCCCTTATGACTCATACTTGGTGTTCAAAACCTCCTAATTGTGTTCGAATATGCTCATATGGAGGCCATATATCCCCTTTATATATCATATGTGGTGGTTTAGGGTGTCATTCTTAGCCTTTGATCCCTATTTGTTTTTCAGGAAATAAGGCCCGAGTTATCTCCTTAGCTTGATGCCATCCATTGGAGGAAGCTTATGGATGTGTTGTGGTTTGAGACATCATTCTTTTTCATAGATGTATAGAATATTTTTTATGGCATGAACCCTAGTATTTATCCCTTTACTATGTCAATGCCCCAAGGACCCTACCTAGTGCATGTCTAGTGCTCAAAGCTTACTATGGCATGGAGATCCATAGCCAAAGAAAAAGGATACCCTTGAAAGATCAAGTGTAGTTCCTTAAGGCATTGATGATGGCCCTGGATGCTTAGAAGATTCCCTTACAACCCAATTCTTTATTTTTCTCTACTAGCCATGTCTAGGGTTCTTACATCCATACCTAATGCTTAAAAAGTCCTAATGGCACACATTTCCCCACTTAAAAATAGATATATCATAGGAGGTCACGAGTGATATCATAGGAGGTCACGAGGTTGTCACTAAAATCCTAAATCATATGCTATTAATACACTCAAGTCACCATGTGTGGTTGGTGAAGACCACCTCCTTAGCCTTAGATGGCTAGAATATTCCTTTAGGGATCGAGGATCAAGTGTCCTCTATTGACCATGTCCAAGGCCCGAAGGGAAAATACCTAGATACATATTGCCATGGATACCCCAACGAAGCTATTCATGATGCCTTGTCACATTGTTCAAGGCTCTAAATGCATTGGGAATTAACTTAGGGCTAAACACATAGTCTTCTTCCCTAGAATATCATTCCCAATTCCTTGACACAAGTATATATTACTCACAAACATCTAATCATACTAACATCCTCAATCATACGTTTATGCTACCTTCAAGAGGCTATGTGTGGATGATTGAGGTATCCTTCTTATCCTTGGATGGATAGAAGATTCCTTTAGGTCCTGAGGTTCAAGTCTCCTCCCTTGACCATGTCCAATGCTCAAGTCCGAATGACTTGGATGCATAGCACCACGGATACACTCTGAAGCCACGTGTGGTTCTTTTTGGCATTATTAATGGTTCTATATTCCTAAATGGTTTCTTTAGGGTCAAAGGCATGGTCCTCTTCTATAGAGTGTTGTTCCCAAGGCTTTGAGACACGTTTCTATTTCTCAAAACCACCTAATGGCATCAACATCCCTAATCATAGATCAATGATACCCTCAGAAGTCCATATGTGGTTGGTGGAGGCATCCTTCCTAGACATGGATTGATAGAAGCTTCCTTTAGGGCCCTATGTTTAGGTTTGTTTCAATGACCGTGTCGAATCATCTAAGGCTACAAGACCTAGATAAATAGTGCCATGGATACCCCTACAAAGTCATGTATGGTTCTTCGAGGAATTTTTCATGGCTCTTGAATCCTCAATGATTCCTTTAGGGCCAAAAACACGGTCTTCCTCCCTATAACTTCATTCCCAACACCCTGAGACATGTACATACTCCTTAAAAAACCCTAATGTTACTTAGATCCTCAATCATAGGCTAATGACCCTCAAAAGGCCATGATTTTTTGGTGGATACAACCTTCTTATCCCTGGATGGCTAGAAGATTCCTTTATGGCTTGAGCTTCAAGCCTCCTCCCATGACTATTTCCAATCCCCCAAGTCCCCAATACTTGGATACATAGTGCCATGGATACCCTTGCAAAGTAACGCATGGTTCTTTAAGGCATTATTCATGGTTTTGGATTCCTTAATGGTTTCTTTAGGGCCAAAGGAATGGTATTTCCCCTGGAATGTCATTCCCAAAACATTGAGACACATACATATTTTTAAAACCCACCTACTAGAATTGTTATTCTTAAACATAGGCCAATGATACCCTCAAGAGGCCATGTTTGGTTGTTGGAGGAAACCTTCTTATCCTTGGATGGATAAAAGATTTCTTTAAGGCCCAAGGTTCAAATTTCTTCCACTGACCATGTCCAAGACCTCAACGACCTAAGACCTAGATACAAAGCTCAATGGATACCCTTGAAAATCCATGCATAGTGCTTTGAGGCATTGTTCAGGGCTCTAGATTCCTTAGTGGTCTATTTAGGGCCAAAGGCAAGGTATTATTCTCTATAGCATCATTCCTGAGGTCCTAAGACACCTGCATACTTCTCAAAATCACATAATGGTGTTAATATACTCAATCATATGACAATGATACCCTCAAGAGATCATGCTTTGTTGGTTGAGGAAATATTCTTAGCTTTGGATGGATATAATATTCATTTATGGATAGAGGTTCAAGTCTTCTCCCTTGACCATGTCTAAGGCCCCAAGGCCCCAAGACATGGATAAATAGTGGCATGGATATCAATGCAAGGTCTTGCATGGTGCTCTAGGCATTGTTAATCACTCTAGATGCCCCAATTGTTTGTTTAAGGCCAAATGCATGGTTTTTTTCCTTGTAACATCATTCCCAAGGCCTCGAGACATGCATATACTACTCAAAACCACCTCATGGAAATGACATTATCAATCATAGGAAAATGATACCCTCAAGAGGCCATGTGTTTTTAATGGAGGCAATCTTCTTAGCCTTAGATGGATAGAATAATCGTTTAGAGCTCAAGATTTTGCCTCCTCCACTAACCATGTGTAACGCCCCAAGGCCACAATACATAGATACATAGTGCCATAGATACCCCTCCGAAGTAATCAATGCTACTTTTAGGTAGTATTCATGGCTCTAGATGCGTCAATTATTTCTTTAGGGCCAAAAACATGGTCTTCTTCCATGGAACATAATTCCCAAGGGATTAAGACATGTGCATGCTACTTAACACCACCTAAATATAGCAACATCCTCAATCATAGTCCAATTATACAATTAGGAGGTTGTGTATGGTTGGTGGAGGCAAAATTCTTACCCCTGGACAGTTACAAGCTTCCTCTAGGGGTGAAGGTTAAGGTATCATCCACTAACCATGTCGAAGGCCCTAAGGCCATAAGACTTAGATATATAGTACAATGGATACCCCTACTAAGTCATGCATGGTGGTTTGAGGCATTATAATTCATGTATTTGGATGCCTGGACGTTTTCTTTAGGGATAAAGGCATGGTATTCTTCCCTAGAAAATCACTCTCAAGGCCTCAAGACATGTACATACTGCTCAAAACCACCTAATGACACCAACATCCTCAATCATATGCTAATGGTACTCTCAAGAGGCCATGTGTTGTTGGTGGAGGAAACCTTCTTATCCCTGGATGGCCAGAAGATTCCTTTTGTGGTTGATATTTAGGTCTCCTATATTGATCTTATCTAAGGCTAAAAGGCCATAAGACCTAGATACATAGTGTCTCAATGGATTTGGATGCCTTAATTGTTTCGTTAGGGATAAATTCATGGTCATCTTCTATGTAATATCATTAGGAAGGCCTTGAGACACCTACATAAGCCTATGGATTTACTTTTATGGCTCCAATCAAGGACTTGAGATCCATCCCTCTATGCAAAAACCCTTGATTATGTTCATATCCAACTATTATGTCAAATATCAACTTTAAATTGTGTATGTTATGGTTCACGGTCTTGATCATTGCCCATTACCTCAATAAAATTATGTTAGTGTATACTTCTTTCAATTTCTTCCCCAACTATTTACTTAGACCCATCTCTAGTACGCAAAACCATATATTTCCATCCATATCCCAATTTTAGAATAATGATATCCTATACATTGCATGATCTGCTAGGTGATAGTTTGAGTCACTGCTATTAGCTCGATGTGCCTAAAACCGTCCTTTAGGGCCTAGTTCTTGTAATTCCTCTCATGACTATGTTTAAGGTTTGCATACCTAGTGTCACTTATACGAATGCTCAAATGCCAAGGATAGTGTTTGGAGTTCATGGGTGTCTTTTAAAGCTTCCCTTAGGGTTTAATGCCCGAGTTTCTTCCTATGACATTAGACAAAAAGCTAAGTCCCGTGCATACTAGCAAGAAACTCATAATGGTGTTGATTTCCTTACTTAGAGGTAAATAATAACCCCAATATGTCATGTGTAGTGGTTTGAGCTGTTGTATTTTTCCTTGCATGGACAAAATATTTTACTATGGAATAAGGCCTAGGTTTCCTCTCTCAAACATATTAAGGGCCTAAACACCCATATATAGTGCTTAAAAGAAACCTCTTACTTACATTAATACCCCCAATATTAGGCCAAGGATACCCTTAGGAGGCCTTATGTGGTGTTTCAAGGTATACTTGTTAATATTTTATTCCTTGAGGTTTCCTCTAAGGTCCAAGACCTCGGGTTCCTTCCTTAATCATCTCTATTCCCTACAGACTTATACCTAGTTTTAGTTCCTCCAACTCCCCCCATTATCCCTATTATAAGGCCATAGATCTTCTCAAAAATTCATTTGTGTTGGTGTAACAAATCATTATTATCCCTACATGCCTAGAAGTTTCATTTAGGCTAAGGCTTAGGTTTCTTCTCTTAACTAGGTTGAAGGCCAATAGACCTATCGCTAGTGATCAAAACCTTATAATGCAATCAATATCCACACATAAATGTTAAGAACATTCTTAGGAATATATGTGTTTTAACCATATTTCTTGGTCCTAGATTCCTAAAAGATTCATTTAGGGCCAAGGAAGAGGTTTCCTCCCTGGAACATCTCCAAGGATTTGAGACCCATGCCTTGTGCACAAAGCCTAGTAATGATATTAATATCCATTATAAAATTTAATAATATCAATTTACCATATCAAATAATTAAATCTCAATTCAAATCACTTTTATTAATATTTTATAATAAAAATAAATTAAAAATGGTTGTCTTTAATTATTTGTCAAATTTAAGAATCATGGGTATTTATTTGCTTGAATAATATTGGAAATGAATAGTCGACTTGAGCTATTTATAAAATAAATATTTGTGAACTTGTGTTTGTGGTTCAAAACCTCATAAATGAATCATGTGAGCTTATTGGTTTAAATAGTGATAAAAAAAAATAATTGAATTTGCTGTGATTGTGGTTTAAAATCTCATAAATTAATCATGAGCATTTATTTGAATGAAAAAAATTGAATTACGTTCTTACAAAATAATTATTTGTGATGTTGTGTTTATGGTGCAAATCATCATAATTAAATACTTTTTGTACATGTCCATGTGACAAATATGAGCTTAGCGCCACTATATGGTACTTGACAATATGACATTTGTCTATGAATATGATTCATTTAGGCTAAGGCCTATGATTGTTCGCTAAACAATGTTGAGGGCCATTGGACCTATCACTGGTGATTAAAAACTTATAATAGTGCGAATGTCCATACTTAGAGGCTAAGAATACTCTTACGAATATGTGTGGGGACCTTTGTGGTGTCTTTCTTGGTCCTAGATTCCTAAAAGCTTCTTTTAGGGCCCTAGGTAGAGGTTTTATCCATTGACCATATAGATGGATCTAAAACCTAGGTCTTGTGCTAAAAACCTAATAATAATACTAATTTCCATCAAATAATTTACGAAGATAAAAATATCTCAAATGAATAATTAAATTTAAATTCAAATACCTCTATTACTACTTTATGATAGTAATAAATTAAAAATAGTTGTTTTTATTTATTTGTCAATTGTATTTATTTGTTTAAATAATATAAAAAATGAATAAATGAATAGAGCTATTTTCCCCAAAAAAAATTGAACTAGCTGTGCTTGAGGTGTAAAGCCTCATAAATGAATCACGTGAATTTATTTGCTTAAATATTCTAAATATAAATATTTGAACTTCTTATAAATATGGTGCAAAAACTCATAAATTAACTTTTGATAATTTATTTTAATTGATGAAAAAATAAATAAATATTGAATTGAGTGATTTTCAAAATAATTATTTGTGAATTTGTTTATGGTGCAAATCCACATAATTAAATCATACTTGTACATGTCCATGTCCATGTGGAAAATAATAGCTTAACACCACTTTATGGTACTTTCCAACATGGCATTTCTCATAAAGGTAAGATTAAATTTCCAATAAAAATAACAAATATAACACCATATTAACACCACAAAATATAAGTGGTGCTAATACCACCTCTTTAACACCACAAAATATAAGTGGTGCTAAGAACACCACATTAACACCACAAAAATGTAAATGGTGCCAATACCACCACATTTACACCACAAAATATAAGTGGTGCTAACTTATGGTGCTAAAAGATGGGTTTTCTTGTTGTGCTTGTTGAGTCTCTACTAGTATTCTTAGTGGATCACTACTCAAGCTGAGGCTGCAATCTATTCTTGCTTCAGATCTGTAGACTATTGCTCAAGCTCGACTAGAATTGTTAGTGGGTCGATAGTTGATTGATTTGAAGCTATTGTATTAGCACGCATCTTCTAGGGATAAACGTTCGTTTACTGCTGCTAGATATGCATATCTCGCATATCTCTTATGCACATATGACATGAGCATTTTAAATATACAGTTAATGCACAACCTGCAATTATGTCTATACCTACATCTCTTAAGATTGGAAGAAACGAATCTAATAAAAGAAAATTTCCCCAAAAATCCCGAGATGTTCAAACATTAAAATATCCCTACGACTATCTTGTTGGCAGGCCACTTGTCAATTTTATTGCTCTTCCTTGCATATTTAAAACAATTCTAATTATTTGAAATCTCTATTTGTGGTTATTTTAGATGTAGGATCATTTTCATGTGTCTATATTTTCCCTTGAAATCTCTGTTTGTGGTTATTTGAGATGGATCATTTTCATGTGTCTATATTTTCCATTTCACACGATTGTTATAATAATTATATTTTTCCTATGTCTAAATTCCAAGATAATTAATGTTCACTCTATTTCTAAGTGTTATTTAGGGTTTATACTCTTTGCTTATAGTAGAATCAATGATCTTTAAAATAAACTTTATGTTTTCCATAACTTTTCTATTCTCATTCTTAAAAAAAAAATTATATATAACATTTATCCTCTTGTAGAAAAATTAAGGTTAATAAATATTATGCTATAGGTTAGATATTTAAGAAATTGAAGGATAATCCATATATCATAGTTACTCTTTTTAAACATATGTTATTGATATTTACCTATTGGTTGTTAAATTAAATAAATGTGAATAAATTTGTATAGTATATTTTTGGGCTTAATTAAAAACAAGAAATATTGATATAGGTATAGATTATAATTGTTGCAAGATATTTATAACTCTATTTATGAAAATAATGTGAACATAAACGGTGCATTTCTACTTGTATTAACTATATGTTTCTCATCATTTCAATATAGCATGTATAGGATTGACTTACTACTAATCCATTCATACCTATTAAATTTGTATTTATTTATTTTTGTGAATAAATTAATGCATACAGTTTGCCTTTAGAATTTTATTAGTAATACACATTTCATTTGTTTAATTTACTTTTCTAGAGTAAGTTTTACCATTAATTAACCCATACTAAATTACATATTAATGTTTAAAAGTTTTAACAAGGAACCCAATGGCGTGTATGTTTATTAGGGTTTAAAACACCTTAAAATAAGATAAATTTAATAATATTGAATAATGTATAAGTTATTATGTTTTTTAACTAAATCTAAAACACAATAACAGGTGGCAATGGCAATGACAATGTCGAGGACATTGCCACCACGAGCTCTTGTTGTTTTACAAAACATACAAAGTTTATAATATTTTGGGTTTCTTTAGGATAAAAGAAATTAAAAAATTACAATATTTTAATTTATATAAAAGTTTTTTTATTAATATCAAATTAAAAGTTGATTGATAAAATAAAACTATTTAATTAATTAAAAATAATTTTAAATTAAAAAATAATTTTAATTAATTAAAAATAATTTTAAATTAAAAAATAATTTTAATTAATTAAAAAAAATTTTAAATTAAAAAATAATTTTAATTAATTATTAATATGTTTCATTAATTATCATCAAATTTATAATAAATCAAGCAAAAGAGAAAAACCTAATTTAATTTTTATTAAATAAAGTAATTAAAAAGATCTTATTATGTATAAAAATCCTTAATCTTTAATCCCATACATAAATCCTTAATTCTAAAACTTTTATAGAATTTAAATAATATTATAATTATTTAATTATTATGATTAAAAGTTTTACCATACTTGAAAAGTTAAAATAAATACTTAAAATATAAATTTTCCTTCGTAGAAATTATTATAGACAATACTATTTGTGAAAAACGAGTCCATTACGGGTCTCTTAATTTAACAAGAAATAGAAAATATGTTAATTATTTTGATGTACTCAAAATAATTAATAAGTTTTACCATTTATTGTCTAACATTATATGTTGTATTATTTATGGTAGTTAGTTTTATTAGTTTACTTTAAAACGAAAAGGGAAAAGGGTTATTAGGGTTATTATTATTATTATTATTATTATTATTATTATATATATATATATATAATAAATTAAAAAAATAAAATATATATAATAATTAAAATAAAATATAAAATATTTTAAATTATAATTAATATAGATTTATCATATATAAAAAATTAAAATAAAATATTAATATTTTAATATTTTTTAAATTAAAATAGATTTAAGTTTTATTATTCAATTTTGTAATCATAAAAATATCCTATTTACAACACTAAAATAAGTAAGACATCTTTAAAAAGTTCTATATATTTTTAATGATTCTCCTTATTTGATTTCGTAATCTTATATATCACCAATTACAATAAATTTATTTAAAATTTAATCTATTTAAATAAATTTATTAATATATTATCTTTTTTTTATAAAATATATTAATGTTTTTACATATATCTTAAAATAATATTTTATTTTTTAATATTTATTTTGATATGAAAAAATCACAAAAACAATTTGTAGATCTTGTTTTTAAATTATTTTTTTATTAAATTTTATAATAATTCTTTATATTATTCAATCTTAAAATTTTAAGCATAGCCGTAAAACACTAATGCATACTTTTTATTGATTTAGGTTTTTTCAAACCTAAATCAATTTTTTTAGTGATTGTGATATATTTAAATGGCTTGTACAAATAATTAATAATTTTAGTTTAAAATTATAATTATAATTATAAATTATAAATTTATTTTTAAAATTATCTATTTTATTTATTTATTTTTAAAATTAAATATTTTAATTATTTAATATTATTATTATAAATATTTTCTATAATATTTTAAATCATTAGTTATAACAAATAATATAAATTAATTATCTAATATATAAAAATATACAAAATAAAGAAACCAATTACTTAATATCTACTAATCTAAAAATTGAAATGTTAGTCATTTTTTTTAATGAATATTTAAAATTATATAAGTCAACAAAGTTTCATTGCATTATGTAAATCAAAGAAAAAAATTGGTACTATATTGTCTTTCTAAATCATTAACTAAAATCAAGGTTTATTAAGTAATGATTAGCAAATTATAATATGGTATTAATCTTAAGTGGAAAAGGATATTATTGACTTTGTAGTGTTTATAAGATTTTCAAAATAAAAATAAATAGTATAAGAATTTTTAATTATATAATAATCATAAATATTTTTATTAAGTGATTAAATGAATATGGAAATAGAATAATCGAATGATAAATTTAATATTTATAAATTAGAAAAATAGTTTTTATCAAAAACAATATTTTTTATTTATATCTCAAAATTAAAGATAAGTACAAATAAACTATGTTTAAATAAATAAAATAAATACATATTTGGATTTTAATATATATATATATAAAATTAAAAATTAAATCTATATATATTATAAAGTAATAATTGTAATTATATATATATATATATTAAAAAGTAATAAGTTATTAACTAAATGAATAAATAAAATATTTATTTAGTAGAAAATTTTCTATTCTCTATATATATAGAAAATTGTAGTTTATTAATTTTTTAAAGTTAAAAATTAAGATTATGATATATTATTATAATATTATAAAGTTTGATACATAATTTTTGTTTATTATAATTTAGAAATTTTATTTATTTAAATTAATTAAAATGAAATTTATTCTTTATCAACTTTTAACAAATACAATTTAAATTTTACAATTTAAACGGACATCTTAAGCCGCTATCCAATCCGAACCCCCTCTCTCATTACGGATAATTCTTTCAATTTAAGAACTTCAGGGTATTGCTGTTCAATTCAATAAATTAAGGGTTTCCCTATAACACCATTAAATCTAGATCTGCATACTATTAAATCTAAATCTAAATGGTTATATAATTCATTCACCTCATACCATTTAATCATTTAATCTAAATATATGTATATCATTAAATCTAAATCTAAATTTAAATGGCTATATAATTCATTCACTTGTAGGTTATATATGATTTTTTACAACGGATTGATCAATTTTTTTGACAATTTGTATTAAAGATTGAGCATATTTAAAATTTAAAAAAAAAAAAAAAAACATTCAGGAAACAAAATTTTAGTTGCTCCGACTATATAAAACAAAATCAGTCAGGCATCATTAAGTTTCGACCCAGGTAACTTGGTGAGTTTAAAATAGGATAGGCTGGTTTTACCAAAATTTTAGTTGCTCCGACTATATAAAATAAAATCAGTCGGGCATCATTAAGTTTCAACGCAGATAACTTGGTGAGTTTAAAATAGGATAGGCTGGTTTTACAAAACGGTTCACCTCATTTATTCCAGAAGTGGGATTTAAGGGGAGGAATGGATTCCGTCAACAAAAATAAAACAGATTATATATATGAAGAAAATAATTTCAGTGCATATCCCGTTATTCTCCCGAAAATATTCTAACAGTATGACGATCCGTTAATTGTATAAACACATATATCTACACTTTTTAGGAGAACCCAACAAACTCCTAGTAGGATAAGTTAATAGGAGGAGGTACCTACCTGAAGCCATCGCTGAAATTTGGTATTGTGACACTGCCGCCGCTGGATTCGAATGCCTAATCTGTTTCCGAGGAACTGATCTGAAAAAACACAGTTCAAAATTAGAGAGGAAATCATCTGAAAGATCATATATCAAAATTAGAGAGCCAAACGAAGGATAAGCAAAAAGAGCGTTGGTATAACATTATCATTTAAATCTGCATAGAGATGATTGTCTACCTCTTCCTGTCTCACTTTCCTCTTATGATCGCTGCTCTTGCATGCATCCTTCCTCCTGTAAAAATGGATGAACATTTCAAATAGAAAATCAGATTCATCAGAAATTTTCTTCTTGAATCGCCTACTTGCAATAATCAAAGCATAAATGGAAAAAGGAAACAAATTAGGGTTCTAATCTATTATCATCGTAACACCAAAATAGCAATTCACAACCGATAAAAATACAGATCTCCCTCCTCCCTCGATTGAAATTCAATTTAAACTTGAAAAGAGACTCATCATCACCATTGATGCCGGTGGAGATCATCATCACATCCTGCAGCCATCGCCACGCCTCTGCTATTGGTCATCCAAAGACTTCCTGGCGGAAAGGTATGTCTGTCTGGCTGTGGCCGGCCGTCTCTCTCAGACTCGTCATTTAACAACAAATGCAAACTGAAAGTCCCAAACAAAAACAAAGAAAGGCAACAAATGCAGACTGAATGATACAAACAAAAGCACAGAAAGACAACAAAAATTACACATACACGAACAGTCACAACACAGAGCCACAGATACAGATCAAAGCAACGACACAGAAGGAGGAGCGCTCCACAACACATTACTGGCTCGCCTGAGAGAGAGAGAGAAGAGCACAGATTGTCAAAAGAGTGCAGTGCAATGCACTGCAAGAAGAGAAGGTTACTGAAACCAGATGATAGTTACTAAATAGATGATGATTAGCTTTTCTGAACGGTCGAATTCTCTCCACCGTTTGATCCACCGGCCGATCAAGATCGAACCCCGCCGTTGATAAGGCATCTCGCATAATTCAAATTTATCTCTTGTACAACACAACCTCCCTCCACATTCACTTTTTGTTACAATCCAACGGGTATCCACCACTCCAAATTACAAAATCTCTTATCTTCAACGGACTCATTCAAAATTCAAAAATCGACAAACTTCAATTTCTATCTTATCCGATAATTGCCGAGATTCTTATGGGCAATGCTCCGAGTTTTAATATGGTAATTAAACAATTAATGGAGATTATTAGATTTAAATTTATTGTTCATTTCAATTTTTAATGTTGCTACCATGATTGATAGCGAATACTCCGATTTTAAATTAGTTTTTGATTATAAGCCTTAACTAAATTCTAGTTAACGTCTAACCTTTTTACAAAAGAAACATTTAAGGTCAAGAAAAACATGTCCGTGGTGTTTGATTCAATAGTTGAAGTCACCGGAATGGGTTGTTGCTTAATCCGATCCAAGTTTAGCATAAGCCTTTATATGAGATCTCATCAAATCACGGATCGAGGGTGATGGTTACACCTTCGGCTATGCAAAATGACACCCGGTGGCCATGCTCTTATCAGGTGGATTTGAATTGACACGGCATATAAAGTGTAAAGTGTTTGTTCGTGGTAGTTACAATTACATGGTACATCGTGTTATGGCTTGTATGCTCAGCATATGGTTGTAAACTATGTTGGATAAGTTTACGAAACGCAGGAGGGTAGGGAACGTGGGTGTATAGAAGTTTTCCTCAAATTTGTGATAATAATATATATTAAAAAATATAAAAAATAAATAATTAAAAAATAAATGAGAAGAAAAGAAACATAAACAAACAAAAAAATTATTAACACAAACTAGATGATTTAGCTTATCTTTTACATTATGGTTGTAACTAGAATCTCTTAGCAAATGGAAATGGCAATAAAATTAAAATTACCATACATATCATTTATATATATTGATGATATAAGGTAAACTCTTTCTAAAGTGGGGACTTTTAGAAGTTATAATCCTTATATTTGTGGCTATATGTGGACAATTAGAGAGTAAGTTTTGAGTTTTGTGTTAACTATGATTAAAATGTATTAGAATATTATATGTTTACAAGATATTTTATGCTAGCATATTTCATGTATATGTATGGTTGCGAGGAAATATGAAATCCGTTAACAATCCATATGGCGATCATGAATGCGTGGAAGCTTTAGTGAAGGAAACACACAAGAAAAAATCTCCAAGTTCCCAATTTTAGAGGGTAAAAGTTCCCAATAAGTTCTCAATCATCTAGAACGATTCCCACTAGATTTAGAAAATTTCCTACAAATTCCCAAATTCCCTAGACATCGGAACTTCATAAATGAGTTTCTTAAAAGCCAAGAACTGTGCTACATAAATTGTAAACGACCATTTTTTATTTGGTTAAGATAATAATAAGAATATAATACTTCTTTGATAGCTTTTTAATGTAACAACAATTTTCACACATTATTCTTTTGAATCAGATAATAATAAGAATATAATACTTCTTTGATAGCTTTTTAATGTAACAACAATTTTCACACATTATTCTTTTGAATCAACCTCCTAATTCTATGCTATTCAGCCAAATTCCAGTCTCTCACATTTTATTGTAATGGTTATAATTACATAAAAAAATCGGAGTGCAGATTGAGATTACCTTCCAAATTTTCTGTTAATCAAACTCTCACTTACATCATCATCGACAACGATGGCGCTCAACATTATGATTACGATGTCTGAAAACAAATAAAAATATATAATCAATTATTAGTTTAATATTCCATCGCCACATCAACGATTATATTCCATTATTTGTTGAATATTGGACACTATGCCATCATAGACATCAACGGTTATGTTTGAAGTAAGTCGGTTATGTTTGAAGTAAGTGAGATGCTATCGTATTTTTGAAAATTGTGAAAGTGCGTTAACTTTTAGCTTAACGATGAAAAAATTATGATTAGATTAGATTAAATAATAATTACAAACTATATTTATAAGGAATTGTACAATATTTTGTAAAGGATGTCTTCCTGGTTAATTCTTTCTTTTAACTTAACGATGAAAAAATTATGATTAGATTAGATTAAATAATAATTACAAACTATATTTATAAGGAATTGTACAATAAAAATTGTACATTATTTTGTAAAGGATGTCTTCCTTGTTAATTCTTTCTTCATGTGGACTATGTGTAATTGATATGAATGTATTAACTAGCTTTTTAATATTAATAACATTTTCGCTACTTCATATGTTTAAATTTTTGTAATTCTTATAAGTCTAACTTAGGTTAGATATTAATTTTGAAATAGGTAAATACAAAGTTGTTTGAGATGATAATGCCAATCCTTGTTATTAGTTTGAGTAATATATTTTTTTTCTTTAAAAGTTTCTCAAGTTTCAAATATTTATAGGTATTTAATGTATATGTTTTTAACATAACCGCATTAATATAATATTAAATGATCAAGGAAATTTGCAAAAGTGGTGGAGTTGTAGGAAGTGTTGTGTATATTTGTCAATCTTTATATGTTTTAACATCTACTACACAGAGGGGGTATTAAGACAATATTTGAGACAATATTTATGTAAATTGTCTCAACTTAAGACAAAAACAAATTTGTGTATTGTCTTAAATATTGTCTTTAAGCGAGTGTCGTAAACTATTGTCTTAAATTATTGTCTTAAACTATTGTCTTAAATTTAAGACAAGAGTTTAAGACACTCGCTTAAAGACAATACACAAATTTGTTTTTGACTTAAGTTGAGACAATTTACATAAATATTGTCTCAAATATTGTCTTAATACCTCCTCTATGTAGTGGTGATAGAATGCAAATATTTATGATAGGGCATGGTGGAATCAAACCACCAAATAGAATGCAAATATTTATGATAGGGCAGGGTGTTACGGGCATTTTAGTCGGACACCCCGGGGCCATTCAGGGACACTTTGAGGATTTGCTTCGGGGGCACGGAACCCTAACCGACGAGTGCACTTGGATTTCGTCGGCTCCCACAGGTCCAAGATGCCATTTTGGACCTGTCCATAGTGGCCATGCACGCCCGGGGGCCTTTCGATGAGAAATGCCCCCCTTGTGCCAATTTGGAATGGCCCTCACTGAGCAAAACCCTAGCTCCGGAGATGGAACATTGGCACCATTTTTTGGGTCTTCGAGGCATGGTGTGGGGGGTACCCTAGCTGAAACCCAGCGTCCTGGACCCATCGGAATCAATGGATTCGTGAACGGAGCCATGGTTTGGGTGTTATGGGCATTTTAGTTGGGAACCCTGAGGCCATTCAGGGACAATTTGAAGATTTGCTCCGGGAGCAGGGAACCCAAATCGGTCAGTGGACTTGGATTTCGTCAGTTCCCACAGGTCCATGGTGGCCACACACGCCCAGGGGCCTCTGGATGAGAAATGCCCCCCTTGAGCGAAATTAGAATGGCCCTCTCTCAGCAAAACCCTGGCTCTGGAGATGACACATTTGCACCATTTCCAGGTCTTTGAGGCATGGTGTGGGCAGTCCCCTTGCTAAAAACCGGCGTCCCAGACCCATCGGAATCAACAGATGAGTGAATGGATCCACGGTTTGGGTGATATGGGAATTTTAGTCAGGCAACCCGAGGGCCATTCAGGGACACTTTGAGGATTTGCTCCGGGGCCATGGAACCCAAACTAGCAAGCGGACTTGGATTCTGTCGGATCCCACAGGTCCACGTGGCCATTATGGACCTGTCCACGGTAGCCACGCACGCCTGAGGGCCTTTTGATGAGAAATGGCCCCCTTGAGCGAATTTGGAATGGCCCTTACTGAGCAAAACCCTAGCTCTAGAGATGTCACAATTGCACGGTTTCTGAGTCTTCCAGGCACAGTGGGGGGGGGGGGGGGCTAGCTGAAACTCGATGCCCCAGATCCATCAGAATTGACGGATTCGCAACTGGAGGCATGGTTTGGGTGCTACAGGAATTTTCATCAGGCACATCGGGGCCGTTCAGGGACACTTTGAGGATTTGCTCCCGGGCCACGGAACCCAAACTGGCGAGCAAACTTGGATTCCTTCGGCTCCCACAAGTCGACATAGCGATTTTGGACCTGTGTACGCATGCCTCGGGGCCTTCGGATGAGAAATGGCCCCCTTGAGCGATATTGGAATGGCCCTCATTGAGAAAGACCCTAGCTCCAGAGATGGAACATTGGCACCATTTTCAAGACTTCGAGGAACAATGTGGGGGGGTCTCCTAGCTGAACCCTGATGCCCCGGACCCATCAGAATCGACAGATTCACGAACAGATTCACGGTTTGGGTGCTACGAGAATTTTAGTCGGGTACCCCGGGGTCATTCAGGGACACTTTGAGGATTCGCTCTGGTGCCATGGAACCCAAACCGGCGAGCGGACTTGGATTCTGTCGGCTCCCACAAGTGCGTATAGCCATTATGGACCTGTCCATGGTGGCCACGCACACTGGGGGCTTTCGGATGAGAAATGGCCCCCTTGAGAGAATTTGGAATGGCCCTCACTAAGCAAAACCTTAGCTCCGTAGATATCACAATTCCACCATTTCTGGGACTTCGAGGCACGGTGGGGGGGGGGCTAGCTGAAACCCGGCACCCTGGATTCATCGAAATTGACAGATTTGCGACAAGAGCCACGGTTTGGGTGCTATGGGCCTTTTCGTCGGGCACCCTGGGGCCATTCAGTGACACTTTGAGGATTTGCTCCGGGGCCACGGAACCCAAACCGGAGAGCGGACTTGGATTTCATCGACTCCCACATGTCCACGTAGCCATTGTGGACCTGTCCATGGTGGCCACGCATTCCCGGGGGCCTGCGGATGAGAAATGGACCCTTTGAGTGAAATTGGCTCACCTCTCTTTCATAATTGCGAAGACCTGTGATCACTAAGGTTACTAATATCTTGTTCTAACACCAAGTCCATTTCCCTAGTGGAACACATGGAGAGCGGAGCTAACACCTAACATGATTTTGGATGTCAACACTAGAGGAGACCTCCAATTGCAATGATAATAGAATAAGGAGTTATTCCTTCTCATACCATCAATATCACACTCTTTTATTTGTAATTAGCTTCATGGAGGAATTCACTATGGTTCATGAAAACACCCCTAGGATGATATATGAAGTCTAGGGAGGACAACTTGGCTTGAGCTTGAACCTTCTGAGATTATAGGGTTACATACCTTGGACGTTTATGATTAGGGTTTTGTAATGAAACCCTAGGTGCATTTTCTAAATAAGAAGAAAAGATGCAGATGTATTGCATTGGACAGCTTGTTTTAGTGATTCATGCATGTTATATCTCCTTGGTTCAGCTAGGGCTTTCACTATTTTCCCTAGTTAGTGTTTTGGAGGGCTGGTGAATTGTACTAGCCTTGTGATAAGCCTCTCATGCATGTTCTTGAATTGTAATTTATAGTTATATATGTATTGCTAATTTATCATAAGCAACTAATTTCATAGTCTAATTTATCATAAACAACTAATTGCTATATCTATTGTTAATTTTACTATTTCTATAATTGTTGTAAAAGTGAGTTTTCAGATTTGGTTTATGCATGATAAGTTTTCAATGGAACTAAATCTAATATAAGAACTAGGATATTTTTTTGAGGCTCCATGCAAATTCACTAAAGCACAAAAGTGATTGTGACTAGGTGAAACTCTACTCTTGAGGTTTCATAGGATTTGGATTTATGTGTTTCCTCCTACCATATTTAAGTATATAAAAGATTTTCTAAGTGCATGCTAAAATATTCTAACGTATACTTTCATTTTGGGTAAGCCATATGGACCACATTTCTTGCAAAGCCAAGAATTGATTTACATTAGATGTGTGTGATAGACATCGACGGAGAGTAGAGTTGAGATTTTTTGTGTGGCCATGGTTGAGGGTCTAAGAGTATGTGAAATAATTGGGAACCCCAAGTAAAAGGCCTCACTGAGGGAAATTCCAAGTAATTTTGAGAAAGTGACAAATTAGGTCAAAATTTGAGCATCTTGTTCTAACACTAAGGTTCTAACATAAGCTTGTTATTGAATCCAACAAGGAATTATTATATATCATGGAGACTATAGGGTTAATGAGTAAACCCTACGAGTTAGATTTTATGGATCACAAAGATATAATAAGTGGAGAAAAAGAGAAGCTATTAATTGTCATAATTGTAAGGAATCTATCATATTAGTATACCCACTTGGAGTCCAAATACCCCCTATTGAGGGTACGTGTGGTGGTTCACGGATTCTAGGGCTAGATTAGGTTAATAGGGCTAGATTAGGTTTCTAGGATTCTAGATTCGTTTCCTAGGGTTGGATTAGTGTTTCTGGGGCTAGTTTAGGTTTCTAGGACTAGATTGGGTTTATAGTATTCTAGCTTAGTTTTCTAGTGTTAGTTTAGCTTTCTAGGATTTCTAGGGATAGATTAGGTTTGTAGGGTTATATTAGTGCTTCTAGGGCTAGACTAAGTTTATAGGGATAGATTAGGTTTCTAAACATTAATGACAAAGGGTGAAATGATGACATGGAAGAAGGACAAGATGACATGAAGGACAAGCAGTGGACAACACATTAATGACAAAGTGTTGATGACTCGACAAAGGAGCATGCCAAGGTAAGCAAGATTGATAGGATGACAAAGGAGTATGACAAGTGGCCAAGTATGACAAGGACAATAATATGATGATGCAAAGATCGCCAAGTATGACAAGGACACCAATATGATAATGAAAAGATCAAGCAAGCATGAGATCGTGTCAAACAAACATGACAGATGTTCATGCATGGTGAGGATGACTTGCTGACATGGAGGAAGCATGACAAATGTTGTTGACTAGGCACACATGTACACCTCAAAATATTAGAAGTAGACACACATGTAGACCTCAAAATATTGATTTAGGGGTAGGACACAAATGACTATGAAGTATCTTTGTTAATGTTTGATGTTTGTAAAGTGTGTACGAGTGGATTTAAAATTAGAAATGTTAAGATAATAGAGAACTCGAATTTTTCACATGTATGTATGTATGTATCAACAAAAAATGCATGTACCAACAAAATAACATAAAACTACACATACCACGATGTAGAACATAACATTCTTTGATGCAATTCTATCTCTTATGTAATGTTGAGTGGTCAACCTCATTCAATAAATCCATATGGATCCTCTCTATTGCTAATTATCTCCATCAATCTCTCATTCTCTGAATGAGGCAAGTAGTAGTGTACCTTGGATGAGCTCTTGCTTGTCATTATCTGTAGATGGATGTTTGTGCCAACGATCAAGTTTGTGAAGTGATACACCACTGAACCTGGTCTGTAATCTATGAATACATGCCCACTAGTCTTTCTTGACTTCCCATCTAGTGTAAGATATTCCCCCTTAACCACCATCGAGCTAATAGGAAATTCAATGCATTCATCTTCGATTAATGATCCGTAGAGGGTTTGCTTACCTTGGATGCACCATTCCAACCAATAATTCGTGCCCCATTCATTGTATTTCAGGGAAACAACTGTGTATATGTGTGCTGGTTGTACCAGATCTGAGATATGGTCATAGTCTGTCAAAATCGCTGATTGACCCTCCTCTAACTGGGTTGTTTCAACAATTGCACATTGGTCTACTGCAAGTGACAAACGATCCCATTCATCAACCCAGTCCATGCATTTGCATTCATCCCATTCGCCACTGCTGTAAGGGCTGCAAAAGAAAGCAAGCTTTCACATCCATATTTCAAATAAGGGGTTGTTTGTGCTTCGAACTGAATGAAATCCACGTGTTCCTTGTATTGTGCCACAACTATAGGAACGCAATCGATCTATGTCAACCACTCGCCAAAAATTTCTTACCACATGTCGTGCCACTAATGATGTTTGTTGATCTCTTGCTCGGTCTGACATTATTGCAGAGCACCATTGAACTATGGATTCTGCATCTCAGATATGAGGTTCTTTGTTAAACCTCATCTCTTCTCTTCGTGGTGTGGTCTTGATGCATGCACTGGCCCCATCATGCTCGCCTTTGCCGTTCCTGGTCTCAAAATAGTTCCAGATATGCGGCACATATAAGTCTTATGCAAAATACTCATCCATTGGAATACTCGGGCATTTTTGAACTAGCTCGCACAACCATCTGACCATATGCAATGTTGATCCATTTGTATATCTCTCTCCTTCAACTGATCGTAGAAAATTCGAAAACAATGTTTCACATAATGCAGATCATGGGTTCTATCATCACTTATGTAAAATTTTCTCTCCTTCAGTATTATCCTCTTGTCATTGCATCCCTTTGGCCCATGCCTATACAGAATATGTACCATGATGTTGACTTGGTCTGAATGGTAGTATTGACTCTGGATTTCATTTTGTGGCTGAAGGGTGTAATTTTTTGCAAAATCCACAATTGACACTATGGTTCCAACAGGAAATGTGTCCTTGCATTTTCTGTACTGCTCATCTTTCCATCGCGCTACATGCACATTTTGAACATACTGCTATGTTTTCTTGTAGAACTCCGTCAAGAATTCACATACCAGTACCTGTTACCATGAAAACAAGGGAAATATTACAATTCGGCCTTTGGAAAAATGTATATGTCATAAATTGAACGTGTAATATGAAAAATATGAAATATTCATTTGTACCTGTGACTTCACTAATGCAATATTTTTACTTTCCCTAGCACTGCCTAATTGATAGGTTACGTACTTGAAGCTCTGCATTTCCACGCCCATCCTACCAAATTTGTGCTCCTTGCTTTCATGAATGCAATGGTTCAAAAGAGAAAACCCATTACACCTAGAACATGTCCCATATAGACACGATTTTTCATAATATTTTTGTCCTTCAGGCCTTGGACACATGATGTTGTGGATAAAGTCTCTTGATGCATTTGGTGGTAGTATGGACTCATTGCAAACCTGCACAATGTTAGTATGCAAATCACAAAATATATGTTTATATGTGTCATAATAATATTCATATTCTACATGGTATCTACAACAACAGGTATTCCGATCAATGCATATACGAACGTACCATGGTTTGCATTTCTCAAAGGACCTTTGGCCCAGGTTCAATTGTGTGTGCTCATTCCTGAATCTCTCATAGAGGTCAGTCTGTGTGGTGTCAAGGAAGTGTTTAACATGGGGTTCACGTTCAGTAGAACCTTTTCTTAGCTTTAGCATGTCTCTTTGGTTTGATGAAGGTATGGTATGATCATGCCAAAAATTTTGTACTAATTCCTTAACAGCATCAATTAGCTTCCTATCTCCACGAGGCAACCTACCAACAAAATCTCAACAATCTTTTCCACTCTGAGTGTCAATATTTTCTCTTATAACATAGTACTTTTTAATAGTTTTTCTATTTAATTTGAGTATGTGAGAAGTGTGTGATAGCAGGAGACGTTGCCTTGTGGACTTGCTTACAACTGATCCTGCTAAAACACGACGAGCCGCACAAAGATATTTTGTACGACGTCTTCCCAATTGCATTAAATGCAGATTGGAGATTTCTAACAATATGAATACTAGCCTCTGAACTTTTAACTATCTTTATTCCCAAAATTCTCCTAACAACAGCTAATCAATGTGACTTTAACAAACATAGCAATAATTGGCATTTACCTGCATCACCTTTGGATTCAAAATATTCCTTGACAATTTTGCTGCATTGCCATTCGATAGTGCATTTTGGAAACTTACCTTCAAGGCCCGACATAGCACTTTCATCCACATGAATACATGTAGGAGTTCTTCTTCTTGCACTGGACAATCGAGGTAGGGAGGGTGGACATGAGACATGAATACCAGAGCTTGTTTGTTGTGGTGCTTCGTTCATAGATTGGGCCATAATGGGAGTGTGTTCGACATGGTTGTGGTCTTCTTGGGGAGATTGCAAATTAAACACTGCTTGTATGTCCATCTCTACACATGCATCATCTCCCAATATTCCTGTGTAGTGAGGAACTTTAGCATGAATTGTTGAAGGATTGTTTGTTGGAGATTATGTTGATGTTGGAATTTGAGTTGGGTTCGTTGGACGCGACCGCTTTACCTATGGTTCTGAACAAGAGGTTGTCATGTCAACAACTGTGTTAGGATCAGTGGGAGGATCTGGGGCAATGACAGGACCATGTCTCACTCTTTCCATTGCCAACCTGGCATTTTATCTTAAGTCATTGACCTTTTCAATGGGAAGATTTCTTCTATATTTTTTTGTTTTGTTGCATAAGTTTCCCATCTCCAAAAGTCTCTTTAACAAAACTATGAGGCCTACCCCTGCAAAAGAAACAACAAATAATATATTAGTTCCATTATACAATGAACTTGACACATTCCAACATAACTTACCACTTTACAAATTAACACATACAGCTACAGACTATGCTGGTTTATTTGTGTTCGAATAAACATGATTATCCCTTACAATTCCAATCAATATAGATGACGGTTGGTCAAGTGCAGAGTGGAGAAACTAATGTCTTGTGTAGCCATGAATTCATAAAAATTATGGTTAGTAGCACCCTACAACAGAGATGGCTAGAGATGCCTTGGGAATAGTTTGATAGTTTTTCTACATCAAATAAGGTAAAGAGAATAAGTTTACTAATTACACAATGAGGAGGTTGCAAATTCCCCCAAGGAAGGAGAATTCAATGAGGTAGAGGCAAGTAGTCAAGCTCAAAGGCACTATATTAAAGAAACATTACGATAAACATAACATGAAGATGAGAGCATGGACAAAATTTCATGAACTAATCAATATGGACCCTCTCCCATGATTGCTTCTTAGGATTTTATTCAAATTGAATAGGCTCAAGAGAGAACCTCATCATAGATGGGAATGTGTGGGAGGGGAATAGTTTGATAGTTTATGCTATAGGTTTTGCTATGGTGTACAATGTGTAAAAGATGGAGGTTTATTAAACCATTTATTTGTATTTTTTTCAAATGAAAAAGAGTTTATGCTAGATATTCCTTGGGAATAGTTTGATAGTTTTTCTACATGAAATAAACATAGCATGAAGACAAGAGCATGGAAAAAATTACATGAACTAATCAATATGGACCCTCTCCCATGATTGCTTCTTAGGATTTTATTCAAATTGAAAAGGCTCAAGAGAGAACCTCATCATAGATGGGAATGTGTGGGGGAGGAATAGTTTGATAGTTTATGCTATAGGTTTTGCTATGGTGTACAATGTGTAAAAGATGGAGGTCTATTAAACCATTTATTTGTATTTTTTTCAAATGAAAAAGAGTTTATGCTAGAGATGCCTTGGGAATATTTTGATAGTTTTTCTACAACAAATAAACATAGCATGAAGATGAAAGCATGGACAAAATTTCATGAACTAATCAATATGGACCCTTTCTCATGATTGCTTCTTAGGATTTTACTCAAATTGAAGAGGTTCAAGAGAGAACCTCATCCATACCATCCTTGTGTGAAATGAAAATATATTCATGGTAATAATTATTGTTTTACATTGCATACTTCATCTTGTCTAGTGTTCATATGAGTTTTTTTAGATGTGAACTTGGGAATTCTTCTTGTCAAATTCATTGATGTCTATGCATGGATATTGTTTTAGGCATATGATAAAAACAAAAAGGCATGGGAGAGTCTCAAATCTTGTGAATGAAAAGAATTATTTACAATTCACCATACCTATAGAAATGATCTCCACTTGCATTGGAAACTGGTGGTTTGAATGTATCCACTAGATTCCAAGACCATTGAAGATGTTTGTTACATTCCAAGAGTGATTTTGTGTCCAATAGATCAATGAGTGTCAGCCAATAAGCAACTTGTAAGAGCTTCAAACCCACGAAAGAAAGAAATCCCATATTTTTTGGTAGAATTCCTGGGAACAGAGAACTCTGTTTTTTTTAAACTAGCAGCAGACACGCGCACGCGTGTTTAAATGTGCGCACATGTGTTTGTATGGCATACACGTCACTAGTGTGTACATGCTAAAAAATGCGCACGCGCCCCTACATAATGTTTACACCATTTATTACCCAGCGTTTACACCATTTAATGCCAGACCTTCCCCCACTTCGAAAATATTTGCATAAATTGGACTCGGTGATGAAATTTGAAGGGAGGGTCTTAATTTTTATTGGAAGGGAATTTGTTCTTGGAGTCCTTCAAAGATGAAGGGAAATTTAAATAATTGTACTTCAATTGACCAATATAAATTAACTAAACCCTTCCCCCCCAAAAATGCAAAAAACAAATATTGCCCATCCAAATTTTTACAATCTTAAATAATTGAGCACTCCTTAATATCTACATGATAAAATGGTATCTTTTCAATGAAACCAAATTTGAACACATTAATTTGACATATATGTAACATTAATTTTACAGTTCATTAAATTAACAATTGTTTTGTTGTATTTTTTTGAGTTAGACCACACTCCATTGTACAGAAAACTACTTAGACTACGCAATAACCATATTGCGTCATTTTCATGATCTTATGTATAGTGCAAGACATTGTAACTAGATATAGTCTTAAGATAAAACTAGAACCATGAGAAAATTACTTATTGTTAACTATGTACAAAAACAAGCCACTAAGCAAAACAAGGCTATAATAAACCTACAACCAAAATATACATATAAAACCAACCAAAACCTTAATTCAAACCAGAGAGAGGGAAATCATCCAAGATTGAGAGATGTAAGAATGATGGACATTAAGCACCTAAGAAAAAATAACACATAGCTAAAAAAAACATTAAAAAAAATCCTCCATACCAAGCAAGTTAGCAACGCTAGCATCATAGGGGCATCGACA